>CALYDE020000836.1:0-34873 GCA_944472155.2 Trichobilharzia szidati
AATCACACACTAAATATTCATCAATAGACAACAACACACCACACCACGTAACACAATGCACTCAATAACTAGCCACTCCTCTTACATTCATCGCAGTAACAACTCACACTCCACTGACGACGACACTATCACCAAGAACAACTCAAACCACACACACACACACACACACACACACAAATGTGTATATCTCACGTTGACAGATTAATCCTAGCCTCCGGCGACCTCGACACGACCACTTCTATTGAAGAAGTGGCTAGAGATATCACACATTGACAAACAATGACACTGAAAGCAACACTGACTGACTGAATCACGCAGACGAACGACATCAACACGCCACCTGATTCATTCCAATTACGTCTGACGGAATTCAATTCCAGTATTGACTGCGAACTACTGATAAAGGTGGAGAGTAGTATACGGCGAGTGCACCATGAGGATTTGTAAGAGGGATTTTCGCCTGTTGGCGAGAAGTTGTGTGCTTGATGGGTTGTGTGCAGTGCTTGATTTCATGTGGACAGTGATGGTTGGCGATGGGAAATGGGGTTGTTAGAGGGAGTGTGAATGATGTGCAAATGGTTTGTTTGAGATAAGGTGTATGCAATTCGGCTGGGTGGATGAGTGTCGGATGTGCAGGCTGAGATCGTACTACTAGGGATCAGTCCTATAGTACGTATCACCAGGACGTCAAACAAACTTGACCCTGGCTAACCAACCGCGATGATGATCAGTGCGGCCTAGTCCCGAGCGTGAAGCGGGTGTGTGGCTGTCCGTCTGGCTGGCTGCTTATGGCGCCAGTAAGTGCGGACTCGGCCGCCTCCTTGTTCGATCGTCCAGCCGGACTGAGGAGGGTGCGCGAAAGCGTCACCATTCCCATCCGGTATGGAGGAACTGGCCTGTGCTGAGCGGTTAACCATACATAACCAAGCTTTTTATTATCAATCAAAATAACACGACAACAAACAACTCACTCTCAACAAGTCACACACACCACACGCTACTTACACTCACAATCATTATCAACATACAACATTTAACACCGCAAACAAGCACAACCCACCCAAACACAACACTCACCATACTCATTTAATCACACACTAAATATTCATCAATAGACAACAACACACCACACCACGTAACACAATGCACTCAATAACTAGCCACTCCTCTTACATTCATCGCAGTAACAACTCACACTCCACTGACGACGACACTATCACCAAGAACAACTCAAACCACACACACACACACACACACACACACAAATGTGTATATCTCACGTTGACAGATTAATCCTAGCCTCCGGCGACCTCGACACGACCACTTCTATTGAAGAAGTGGCTAGAGATATCACACATTGACAAACAATGACACTGAAAGCAACACTGACTGACTGAATCACGCAGACGAACGACATCAACACGCCACCTGATTCATTCCAATTACGTCTGACGGAATTCAATTCCAGTATTGACTGCGAACTACTGATAAAGGTGGAGAGTAGGATACGGCGAGTGCACCATGAGGATTTGTAAGAGTGATTTTCGCCTGTTGGCGAGAAGTTGTGTGCTTGATGGGTTGTCTGCAGTGCTTGATTTCATGTGGACAGTGATGGTTGGCGATGGGAAATGGGGTTGTTAGAGGGAGTGTGAATGATGTGCAAATGGTTTGTTTGAGATAAGGTGTATGCAATTCGGCTGGGTGGATGAGTGTCGGATGTGCAGGCTGAGACCGTACTTCTAGGGATCAGTCCTATAGTACGTATCACCAGGACGTCAAACAAACTTGACCCTGGCTAACCAACCGCGATGATGATCAGTGCGGCCTAGTCCCGAGCGTGAAGCGGGTGTGTGGCTGTCCGTCTGGCTGGCTGCTTATGGCGTCAGTAAGTGCGGACTCGGCCGCCTCCTTGTTCGATCGTCCAGCCGGACTGAGGAGGGTGCGCGAAAGCGTCACCATTCCCATTCGGTATGGAGGAACTGGCCTGTGCTGAGCGGTTAACCATACATAACCAAGCTTTTTATTATCAATCAAAATAACACGACAACAAACAACTCACTCTCAACAAGTCACACACACACACACACACACCTTACACACCAAACCACACCACACGCTACTTACACTCACAATCATTATCAACATACAACATTTAACACCGCAAACAAGCACAACCCACCCAAACACAACACTCACCATACTCATTTAATCACACACTAAATATTCATCAATAGACAACAACACACCACACCACGTAACACAATGCACTCAATAACTAGCCACTCCTCTTACATTCATCGCAGTAACAACTCACACTCCACTGACGACGACACTATCACCAAGAACAACTCAAACCACACACACACACACACACGCAAATGTGTATATCTCACGTTGACAGATTAATCCTAGCCTCCGGCGACCTCGACACGACCACTTCTATTGAAGAAGTGGCTAGAGATATCACACATTGACAAACAATGACACTGAAAGCAACACTGACTGACTGAATCACGCAGACGAACGACATCAACACGCCACCTGATTCATTCCAATTACGTCTGACGGAATTCAATTCCAGTATTGACTGCGAACTACTGATAAAGGTGGAGAGTAGGATACGGCGAGTGCACCATGAGGATTTGTAAGAGGGATTTTCGCCTGTTGGCGAGAAGTTGTGTGCTTGATGGGTTGTCTGCAGTGCTTGATTTCATGTGGACAGTGATGGTTGGCGATGGGAAATGGGGTTGTTAGAGGGAGTGTGAATGATGTGCAAATGGTTTGTTTGAGATAAGGTGTATGCAATTCGGCTGGGTGGATGAGTGTCGGATGTGCAGGCTGAGATCGTACTTCTAGGGATCAGTCCTATAGTACGTATCACCAGGACGTCAAACAAACTTGACCCTGGCTAACCAACCGCGATGATGATCAGTGCGGCCTAGTCCCGAGCGTGAAGCGGGTGTGTGGCTGTCCGTCTGGCTGGCTGCTTATGGCGCCAGTAAGTGCGGACTCGGCCGCCTCCTTGTTCGATCGTCCAGCCGGACTGAGGAGGGTGCGCGAAAGCGTCACCATTCCCATTCGGTATGGAGGAACTGGCCTGTGCTGAGCGGTTAACCATACATAACCAAGCTTTTTATTATCAATCAAAATAACACGACAACAAACAACTCACTCTCAACAAGTCACACACACACACACACACCTTACACACCAAACCACACCACACGCTACTTACACTCACAATCATTATCAACATACAACATTTAACACCGCAAACAAGCACAACCCACCCAAACACAACACTCACCATACTCATTTAATCACACACTAAATATTCATCAATAGACAACAACACACCACACCACGTAACACAATGCACTCAATAACTAGCCACTCCTCTTACATTCATCGCAGTAACAACTCACACTCCACTGACGACGACACTATCACCAAGAACAACTCAAACCACACACACACACACACAAATGTGTATATCTCACGTTGACAGATTAATCCTAGCCTCCGGCGACCTCGACACGACCACTTCTATTGAAGAAGTGGCTAGAGATATCACACATTGACAAACAATGACACTGAAAGCAACACTGACTGACTGAATCACGCAGACGAACGACATCAACACGCCACCTGATTCATTCCAATTACGTCTGACGGAATTCAATTCCAGTATTGACTGCGAACTACTGATAAAGGTGGAGAGTAGTATACGGCGAGTGCACCATGAGGATTTGTAAGAGGGATTTTCGCCTGTTGGCGAGAAGTTGTGTGCTTGATGGGTTGTCTGCAGTGCTTGATTTCATGTGGACAGTGATGGTTGGCGATGGGAAATGGGGTTGTTAGAGGGAGTGTGAATGATGTGCAAATGGTTTGTTTGAGATAAGGTGTATGCAATTCGGCTGGGTGGATGAGTGTCGGATGTGCAGGCTGAGATCGTACTTCTAGGGATCAGTCCTATAGTACGTATCACCAGGACGTCAAACAAACTTGACCCTGGCTAACCAACCGCGATGATGATCAGTGCGGCCTAGTCCCGAGCGTGAAGCGGGTGTGTGGCTGTCCGTCTGGCTGGCTGCTTATGGCGCCAGTAAGTGCGGACTCGGCCGCCTCCTTGTTCGATCGTCCAGCCGGACTGAGGAGGGTGCGCGAAAGCGTCACCATTCCCATTCGGTATGGAGGAACTGGCCTGTGCTGAGCGGTTAACCATACATAACCAAGCTTTTTATTATCAATCAAAATAACACGACAACAAACAACTCACTCTCAACAAGTCACACACACACACACACAAACCTTACACACCAAACCACACCACACGCTACTTACACTCACAATCATTATCAACATACAACATTTAACACCGCAAACAAGCACAACCCACCCAAACACAACACTCACCATACTCATTTAATCACACACTAAATATTCATCAATAGACAACAACACACCACACCACGTAACACAATGCACTCAATAACTAGCCACTCCTCTTACATTCATCGCAGTAACAACTCACACTCCACTGACGACGACACTATCACCAAGAACAACTCAAACCACACACACACACACACACACGCAAATGTGTATATCTCACGTTGACAGATTAATCCTAGCCTCCGGCGACCTCGACACGACCACTTCTATTGAAGAAGTGGCTAGAGATATCACACATTGACAAACAATGACACTGAAAGCAACACTGACTGACTGAATCACGCAGACGAACGACATCAACACGCCACCTGATTCATTCCAATTACGTCTGACGGAATTCAATTCCAGTATTGACTGCGAACTACTGATAAAGGTGGAGAGTAGTATACGGCGAGTGCACCATGAGGATTTGTAAGAGGGATTTTCGCCTGTTGGCGAGAAGTTGTGTGCTTGATGGGTTGTCTGCAGTGCTTGATTTCATGTGGACAGTGATGGTTGGCGATGGGAAATGGGGTTGTTAGAGGGAGTGTGAATGATGTGCAAATGGTTTGTTTGAGATAAGGTGTATGCAATTCGGCTGGGTGGATGAGTGTCGGATGTGCAGGCTGAGATCGTACTTCTAGGGATCAGTCCTATAGTACGTATCACCAGGACGTCAAACAAACTTGACCCTGGCTAACCAACCGCGATGATGATCAGTGCGGCCTAGTCCCGAGCGTGAAGCGGGTGTGTGGCTGTCCGTCTGGCTGGCTGCTTATGGCGCCAGTAAGTGCGGACTCGGCCGCCTCCTTGTTCGATCGTCCAGCCGGACTGAGGAGGGTGCGCGAAAGCGTCACCATTCCCATTCGGTATGGAGGAACTGGCCTGTGCTGAGCGGTTAACCATACATAACCAAGCTTTTTATTATCAATCAAAATAACACGACAACAAACAACTCACTCTCAACAAGTACACACACACACACACACACACACACCTTACACACCAAACCACACCACACGCTACTTACACTCACAATCATTATCAACATACAACATTTAACACCGCAAACAAGCACAACCCACCCAAACACAACACTCACCATACTCATTTAATCACACACTAAATATTCATCAATAGACAACAACACACCACACCACGTAACACAATGCACTCAATAACTAGCCACTCCTCTTACATTCATCGCAGTAACAACTCACACTCCACTGACGACGACACTATCACCAAGAACAACTCAAACCAACACACACACACACACGCAAATGTGTATATCTCACGTTGACAGATTAATCCTAGCCTCCGGCGACCTCGACACGACCACTTCTATTGAAGAAGTGGCTAGAGATATCACACATTGACAAACAATGACACTGAAAGCAACACTGACTGACTGAATCACGCAGACGAACGACATCAACACGCCACCTGATTCATTCCAATTACGTCTGACGGAATTCAATTCCAGTATTGACTGCGAACTACTGATAAAGGTGGAGAGTAGGATACGGCGAGTGCACCATGAGGATTTGTAAGAGGGATTTTCGCCTGTTGGCGAGAAGTTGTGTGCTTGATGGGTTGTCTGCAGTGCTTGATTTCATGTGGACAGTGATGGTTGGCGATGGGAAATGGGGTTGTTAGAGGGAGTGTGAATGATGTGCAAATGGTTTGTTTGAGATAAGGTGTATGCAATTCGGCTGGGTGGATGAGTGTCGGATGTGCAGGCTGAGATCGTACTTCTAGGGATCAGTCCTATAGTACGTATCACCAGGACGTCAAACAAACTTGACCCTGGCTAACCAACCGCGATGATGATCAGTGCGGCCTAGTCCCGAGCGTGAAGCGGGTGTGTGGCTGTCCGTCTGGCTGGCTGCTTATGGCGCCAGTAAGTGCGGACTCGGCCGCCTCCTTGTTCGATCGTCCAGCCGGACTGAGGAGGGTGCGCGAAAGCGTCACCATTCCCATTCGGTATGGAGGAACTGGCCTGTGCTGAGCGGTTAACCATACATAACCAAGCTTTTTATTATCAATCAAAATAACACGACAACAAACAACTCACTCTCAACAAGTCACACACACACACACACACACACCTTACACACCAAACCACACCACACGCTACTTACACTCACAATCATTATCAACATACAACATTTAACACCGCAAACAAGCACAACCCACCCAAACACAACACTCACCATACTCATTTAATCACACACTAAATATTCATCAATAGACAACAACACACCACACCACGTAACACAATGCACTCAATAACTAGCCACTCCTCTTACATTCATCGCAGTAACAACTCACACTCCACTGACGACGACACTATCACCAAGAACAACTCAAACCACACACACACACACACAAATGTGTATATCTCACGTTGACAGATTAATCCTAGCCTCCGGCGACCTCGACACGACCACTTCTATTGAAGAAGTGGCTAGAGATATCACACATTGACAAACAATGACACTGAAAGCAACACTGACTGACTGAATCACGCAGACGAACGACATCAACACGCCACCTGATTCATTCCAATTACGTCTGACGGAATTCAATTCCAGTATTGACTGTGAACTACTGATAAAGGTGGAGAGTAGTATACGGCGAGTGCACCATGAGGATTTGTAAGAGGGATTTTCGCCTGTTGGCGAGAAGTTGTGTGCTTGATGGGTTGTCTGCAGTGCTTGATTTCATGTGGACAGTGATGGTTGGCGATGGGAAATGGGGTTGTTAGAGGGAGTGTGAATGATGTGCAAATGGTTTGTTTGAGATAAGGTGTATGCAATTCGGCTGGGTGGATGAGTGTCGGATGTGCAGGCTGAGATCGTACTTCTAGGGATCAGTCCTATAGTACGTATCACCAGGACGTCAAACAAACTTGACCCTGGCTAACCAACCGCGATGATGATCAGTGCGGCCTAGTCCCGAGCGTGAAGCGGGTGTGTGGCTGTCCGTCTGGCTGGCTGCTTATGGCGCCAGTAAGTGCGGACTCGGCCGCCTCCTTGTTCGATCGTCCAGCCGGACTGAGGAGGGTGCGCGAAAGCGTCACCATTCCCATTCGGTATGGAGGAACTGGCCTGTGCTGAGCGGTTAACCATACATAACCAAGCTTTTTATTATCAATCAAAATAACACGACAACAAACAACTCACTCTCAACAAGTCACACACACACACACACACACACCTTACACACCAAACCACACCACACGCTACTTACACTCACAATCATTATCAACATACAACATTTAACACCGCAAACAAGCACAACCCACCCAAACACAACACTCACCATACTCATTTAATCACACACTAAATATTCATCAATAGACAACAACACACCACACCACGTAACACAATGCACTCAATAACTAGCCACTCCTCTTACATTCATCGCAGTAACAACTCACACTCCACTGACGACGACACTATCACCAAGAACAACTCAAACCACACACACACACACACACACACAAATGTGTATATCTCACGTTGACAGATTAATCCTAGCCTCCGGCGACCTCGACACGACCACTTCTATTGAAGAAGTGGCTAGAGATATCACACATTGACAAACAATGACACTGAAAGCAACACTGACTGACTGAATCACGCAGACGAACGACATCAACACGCCACCTGATTCATTCCAATTACGTCTGACGGAATTCAATTCCAGTATTGACTGCGAACTACTGATAAAGGTGGAGAGTAGTATACGGCGAGTGCACCATGAGGATTTGTAAGAGGGATTTTCGCCTGTTGGCGAGAAGTTGTGTGCTTGATGGGTTGTCTGCAGTGCTTGATTTCATGTGGACAGTGATGGTTGGCGATGGGAAATGGGGTTGTTAGAGGGAGTGTGAATGATGTGCAAATGGTTTGTTTGAGATAAGGTGTATGCAATTCGGCTGGGTGGATGAGTGTAGGATGTGCAGGCTGAGATCGTACTTCTAGGGATCAGTCCTATAGTACGTATCACCAGGACGTCAAACAAACTTGACCCTGGCTAACCAACCGCGATGATGATCAGTGCGGCCTAGTCCCGAGCGTGAAGCGGGTGTGTGGCTGTCCGTCTGGCTGGCTGCTTATGGCGCCAGTAAGTGCGGACTCGGCCGCCTCCTTGTTCGATCGTCCAGCCGGACTGAGGAGGGTGCGCGAAAGCGTCACCATTCCCATTCGGTATGGAGGAACTGGCCTGTGCTGAGCGGTTAACCATACATAACCAAGCTTTTTATTATCAATCAAAATAACACGACAACAAACAACTCACTCTCAACAAGTCACACACACACACACACACACACCTTACACACCAAACCACACCACACGCTACTTACACTCACAATCATTATCAACATACAACATTTAACACCGCAAACAAGCACAACCCACCCAAACACAACACTCACCATACTCATTTAATCACACACTAAATATTCATCAATAGACAACAACACACCACACCACGTAACACAATGCACTCAATAACTAGCCACTCCTCTTACATTCATCGCAGTAACAACTCACACTCCACTGACGACGACACTATCACCAAGAACAACTCAAACCACACACACACACACACAAATGTGTATATCTCACGTTGACAGATTAATCCTAGCCTCCGGCGACCTCGACACGACCACTTCTATTGAAGAAGTGGCTAGAGATATCACACATTGACAAACAATGACACTGAAAGCAACACTGACTGACTGAATCACGCAGACGAACGACA
This sequence comes from Trichobilharzia szidati, assembly GCA_944472155.2. Taxonomy (NCBI): domain Eukaryota; kingdom Metazoa; phylum Platyhelminthes; class Trematoda; order Strigeidida; family Schistosomatidae; genus Trichobilharzia; species Trichobilharzia szidati. Next base: position 9,208 of record CALYDE020000836.1, read on the forward strand.
TCAACACGCCACCTGATTCATTCCAATTACGTCTGACGGAATTCAATTCCAGTATTGACTGCGAACTACTGATAAAGGTGGAGAGTAGTATACGGCGAGTGCACCATGAGGATTTGTAAGAGGGATTTTCGCCTGTTGGCGAGAAGTTGTGTGCTTGATGGGTTGTCTGCAGTGCTTGATTTCATGTGGACAGTGATGGTTGGCGATGGGAAATGGGGTTGTTAGAGGGAGTGTGAATGATGTGCAAATGGTTTGTTTGAGATAAGGTGTATGCAATTCGGCTGGGTGGATGAGTGTCGGATGTGCAGGCTGAGATCGTACTTCTAGGGATCAGTCCTATAGTACGTATCACCAGGACGTCAAACAAACTTGACCCTGGCTAACCAACCGCGATGATGATCAGTGCGGCCTAGTCCCGAGCGTGAAGCGGGTGTGTGGCTGTCCGTCTGGCTGGCTGCTTATGGCGCCAGTAAGTGCGGACTCGGCCGCCTCCTTGTTCGATCGTCCAGCCGGACTGAGGAGGGTGCGCGAAAGCGTCACCATTCCCATTCGGTATGGAGGAACTGGCCTGTGCTGAGCGGTTAACCATACATAACCAAGCTTTTTATTATCAATCAAAATAACACGACAACAAACAACTCACTCTCAACAAGTCACACACACACACAAACCTTACACACCTTACACACCAAACCACACCACACGCTACTTACACTCACAATCATTATCAACATACAACATTTAACACCGCAAACAAGCACAACCCACCCAAACACAACACTCACCATACTCATTTAATCACACACTAAATATTCATCAATAGACAACAACACACCACACCACGTAACACAATGCACTCAATAACTAGCCACTCCTCTTACATTCATCGCAGTAACAACTCACACTCCACTGACGACGACACTATCACCAAGAACAACTCAAACCACACACACACACACACAAATGTGTATATCTCACGTTGACAGATTAATCCTAGCCTCCGGCGACCTCGACACGACCACTTCTATTGAAGAAGTGGCTAGAGATATCACACATTGACAAACAATGACACTGAAAGCAACACTGACTGACTGAATCACGCAGACGAACGACATCAACACGCCACCTGATTCATTCCAATTACGTCTGACGGAATTCAATTCCAGTATTGACTGCGAACTACTGATAAAGGTGGAGAGTAGTATACGGCGAGTGCACCATGAGGATTTGTAAGAGGGATTTTCGCCTGTTGGCGAGAAGTTGTGTGCTTGATGGGTTGTCTGCAGTGCTTGATTTCATGTGGACAGTGATGGTTGGCGATGGGAAATGGGGTTGTTAGAGGGAGTGTGAATGATGTGCAAATGGTTTGTTTGAGATAAGGTGTATGCAATTCGGCTGGGTGGATGAGTGTCGGATGTGCAGGCTGAGATCGTACTTCTAGGGATCAGTCCTATAGTACGTATCACCAGGACGTCAAACAAACTTGACCCTGGCTAACCAACCGCGATGATGATCAGTGCGGCCTAGTCCCGAGCGTGAAGCGGGTGTGTGGCTGTCCGTCTGGCTGGCTGCTTATGGCGCCAGTAAGTGCGGACTCGGCCGCCTCCTTGTTCGATCGTCCAGCCGGACTGAGGAGGGTGCGCGAAAGCGTCACCATTCCCATTCGGTATGGAGGAACTGGCCTGTGCTGAGCGGTTAACCATACATAACCAAGCTTTTTATTATCAATCAAAATAACACGACAACAAACAACTCACTCTCAACAAGTCACACACACACACAATACACACCTTACACACCAAACCACACCACACGCTACTTACACTCACAATCATTATCAACATACAACATTTAACACCGCAAACAAGCACAACCCACCCAAACACAACACTCACCATACTCATTTAATCACACACTAAATATTCATCAATAGACAACAACACACCACACCACGTAACACAATGCACTCAATAACTAGCCACTCCTCTTACATTCATCGCAGTAACAACTCACACTCCACTGACGACGACACTATCACCAAGAACAACTCAAACCACACACACACACACACACACAAATGTGTATATCTCACGTTGACAGATTAATCCTAGCCTCCGGCGACCTCGACACGACCACTTCTATTGAAGAAGTGGCTAGAGATATCACACATTGACAAACAATGACACTGAAAGCAACACTGACTGACTGAATCACGCAGACGAACGACATCAACACGCCACCTGATTCATTCCAATTACGTCTGACGGAATTCAATTCCAGTATTGACTGCGAACTACTGATAAAGGTGGAGAGTAGTATACGGCGAGTGCACCATGAGGATTTGTAAGAGGGATTTTCGCCTGTTGGCGAGAAGTTGTGTGCTTGATGGGTTGTCTGCAGTGCTTGATTTCATGTGGACAGTGATGGTTGGCGATGGGAAATGGGGTTGTTAGAGGGAGTGTGAATGATGTGCAAATGGTTTGTTTGAGATAAGGTGTATGCAATTCGGCTGGGTGGATGAGTGTCGGATGTGCAGGCTGAGATCGTACTTCTAGGGATCAGTCCTATAGTACGTATCACCAGGACGTCAAACAAACTTGACCCTGGCTAACCAACCGCGATGATGATCAGTGCGGCCTAGTCCCGAGCGTGAAGCGGGTGTGTGGCTGTCCGTCTGGCTGGCTGCTTATGGCGCCAGTAAGTGCGGACTCGGCCGCCTCCTTGTTCGATCGTCCAGCCGGACTGAGGAGGGTGCGCGAAAGCGTCACCATTCCCATTCGGTATGGAGGAACTGGCCTGTGCTGAGCGGTTAACCATACATAACCAAGCTTTTTATTATCAATCAAAATAACACGACAACAAACAACTCACTCTCAACAAGTCACACACACACACACACACCTTACACACCAAACCACACCACACGCTACTTACACTCACAATCATTATCAACATACAACATTTAACACCGCAAACAAGCACAACCCACCCAAACACAACACTCACCATACTCATTTAATCACACACTAAATATTCATCAATAGACAACAACACACCACACCACGTAACACAATGCACTCAATAACTAGCCACTCCTCTTACATTCATCGCAGTAACAACTCACACTCCACTGACGACGACACTATCACCAAGAACAACTCAAACCACACACACACACACACACACACAAATGTGTATATCTCACGTTGACAGATTAATCCTAGCCTCCGGCGACCTCGACACGACCACTTCTATTGAAGAAGTGGCTAGAGATATCACACATTGACAAACAATGACACTGAAAGCAACACTGACTGACTGAATCACGCAGACGAACGACATCAACACGCCACCTGATTCATTCCAATTACGTCTGACGGAATTCAATTCCAGTATTGACTGCGAACTACTGATAAAGGTGGAGAGTAGTATACGGCGAGTGCACCATGAGGATTTGTAAGAGGGATTTTCGCCTGTTGGCGAGAAGTTGTGTGCTTGATGGGTTGTCTGCAGTGCTTGATTTCATGTGGACAGTGATGGTTGGCGATGGGAAATGGGGTTGTTAGAGGGAGTGTGAATGATGTGCAAATGGTTTGTTTGAGATAAGGTGTATGCAATTCGGCTGGGTGGATGAGTGTCGGATGTGCAGGCTGAGATCGTACTTCTAGGGATCAGTCCTATAGTACGTATCACCAGGACGTCAAACAAACTTGACCCTGGCTAACCAACCGCGATGATGATCAGTGCGGCCTAGTCCCGAGCGTGAAGCGGGTGTGTGGCTGTCCGTCTGGCTGGCTGCTTATGGCGCCAGTAAGTGCGGACTCGGCCGCCTCCTTGTTCGATCGTCCAGCCGGACTGAGGAGGGTGCGCGAAAGCGTCACCATTCCCATTCGGTATGGAGGAACTGGCCTGTGCTGAGCGGTTAACCATACATAACCAAGCTTTTTATTATCAATCAAAATAACACGACAACAAACAACTCACTCTCAACAAGTCACACACACACACACACACACACACCTTACACACCAAACCACACCACACGCTACTTACACTCACAATCATTATCAACATACAACATTTAACACCGCAAACAAGCACAACCCACCCAAACACAACACTCACCATACTCATTTAATCACACACTAAATATTCATCAATAGACAACAACACACCACACCACGTAACACAATGCACTCAATAACTAGCCACTCCTCTTACATTCATCGCAGTAACAACTCACACTCCACTGACGACGACACTATCACCAAGAACAACTCAAACCACACACACACACACACACACAAATGTGTATATCTCACGTTGACAGATTAATCCTAGCCTCCGGCGACCTCGACACGACCACTTCTATTGAAGAAGTGGCTAGAGATATCACACATTGACAAACAATGACACTGAAAGCAACACTGACTGACTGAATCACGCAGACGAACGACATCAACACGCCACCTGATTCATTCCAATTACGTCTGACGGAATTCAATTCCAGTATTGACTGCGAACTACTGATAAAGGTGGAGAGTAGTATACGGCGAGTGCACCATGAGGATTTGTAAGAGGGATTTTCGCCTGTTGGCGAGAAGTTGTGTGCTTGATGGGTTGTCTGCAGTGCTTGATTTCATGTGGACAGTGATGGTTGGCGATGGGAAATGGGGTTGTTAGAGGGAGTGTGAATGATGTGCAAATGGTTTGTTTGAGATAAGGTGTATGCAATTCGGCTGGGTGGATGAGTGTCGGATGTGCAGGCTGAGATCGTACTTCTAGGGATCAGTCCTATAGTACGTATCACCAGGACGTCAAACAAACTTGACCCTGGCTAACCAACCGCGATGATGATCAGTGCGGCCTAGTCCCGAGCGTGAAGCGGGTGTGTGGCTGTCCGTCTGGCTGGCTGCTTATGGCGCCAGTAAGTGCGGACTCGGCCGCCTCCTTGTTCGATCGTCCAGCCGGACTGAGGAGGGTGCGCGAAAGCGTCACCATTCCCATTCGGTATGGAGGAACTGGCCTGTGCTGAGCGGTTAACCATACATAACCAAGCTTTTTATTATCAATCAAAATAACACGACAACAAACAACTCACTCTCAACAAGTCACACACACACACACACACACACCTTACACACCAAACCACACCACACGCTACTTACACTCACAATCATTATCAACATACAACATTTAACACCGCAAACAAGCACAACCCACCCAAACACAACACTCACCATACTCATTTAATCACACACTAAATATTCATCAATAGACAACAACACACCACACCACGTAACACAATGCACTCAATAACTAGCCACTCCTCTTACATTCATCGCAGTAACAACTCACACTCCACTGACGACGACACTATCACCAAGAACAACTCAAACCACACACACACACACACAAATGTGTATATCTCACGTTGACAGATTAATCCTAGCCTCCGGCGACCTCGACACGACCACTTCTATTGAAGAAGTGGCTAGAGATATCACACATTGACAAACAATGACACTGAAAGCAACACTGACTGACTGAATCACGCAGACGAACGACATCAACACGCCACCTGATTCATTCCAATTACGTCTGACGGAATTCAATTCCAGTATTGACTGCGAACTACTGATAAAGGTGGAGAGTAGTATACGGCGAGTGCACCATGAGGATTTGTAAGAGGGATTTTCGCCTGTTGGCGAGAAGTTGTGTGCTTGATGGGTTGTCTGCAGTGCTTGATTTCATGTGGACAGTGATGGTTGGCGATGGGAAATGGGGTTGTTAGAGGGAGTGTGAATGATGTGCAAATGGTTTGTTTGAGATAAGGTGTATGCAATTCGGCTGGGTGGATGAGTGTCGGATGTGCAGGCTGAGATCGTACTTCTAGGGATCAGTCCTATAGTACGTATCACCAGGACGTCAAACAAACTTGACCCTGGCTAACCAACCGCGATGATGATCAGTGCGGCCTAGTCCCGAGCGTGAAGCGGGTGTGTGGCTGTCCGTCTGGCTGGCTGCTTATGGCGCCAGTAAGTGCGGACTCGGCCGCCTCCTTGTTCGATCGTCCAGCCGGACTGAGGAGGGTGCGCGAAAGCGTCACCATTCCCATCCGGTATGGAGGAACTGGCCTGTGCTGAGCGGTTAACCATACATAACCAAGCTTTTTATTATCAATCAAAATAACACGACAACAAACAACTCACTCTCAACAAGTCACACACACACACACACACCTTACACACCAAACCACACCACACGCTACTTACACTCACAATCATTATCAACATACAACATTTAACACCGCAAACAAGCACAACCCACCCAAACACAACACTCACCATACTCATTTAATCACACACTAAATATTCATCAATAGACAACAACACACCACACCACGTAACACAATGCACTCAATAACTAGCCACTCCTCTTACATTCATCGCAGTAACAACTCACACTCCACTGACGACGACACTATCACCAAGAACAACTCAAACCACACACACACACACACACACACACAAATGTGTATATCTCACGTTGACAGATTAATCCTAGCCTCCGGCGACCTCGACACGACCACTTCTATTGAAGAAGTGGCTAGAGATATCACACATTGACAAACAATGACACTGAAAGCAACACTGACTGACTGAATCACGCAGACGAACGACATCAACACGCCACCTGATTCATTCCAATTACGTCTGACGGAATTCAATTCCAGTATTGACTGCGAACTACTGATAAAGGTGGAGAGTAGTATACGGCGAGTGCACCATGAGGATTTGTAAGAGGGATTTTCGCCTGTTGGCGAGAAGTTGTGTGCTTGATGGGTTGTCTGCAGTGCTTGATTTCATGTGGACAGTGATGGTTGGCGATGGGAAATGGGGTTGTTAGAGGGAGTGTGAATGATGTGCAAATGGTTTGTTTGAGATAAGGTGTATGCAATTCGGCTGGGTGGATGAGTGTCGGATGTGCAGGCTGAGATCGTACTTCTAGGGATCAGTCCTATAGTACGTATCACCAGGACGTCAAACAAACTTGACCCTGGCTAACCAACCGCGATGATGATCAGTGCGGCCTAGTCCCGAGCGTGAAGCGGGTGTGTGGCTGTCCGTCTGGCTGGCTGCTTATGGCGCCAGTAAGTGCGGACTCGGCCGCCTCCTTGTTCGATCGTCCAGCCGGACTGAGGAGGGTGCGCGAAAGCGTCACCATTCCCATTCGGTATGGAGGAACTGGCCTGTGCTGAGCGGTTAACCATACATAACCAAGCTTTTTATTATCAATCAAAATAACACGACAACAAACAACTCACTGTCAACAAGTCACACACACACACCTTACACACCAAACCACACCACACGCTACTTACACTCACAATCATTATCAACATACAACATTTAACACCGCAAACAAGCACAACCCACCCAAACACAACACTCACCATACTCATTTAATCACACACTAAATATTCATCAATAGACAACAACACACCACACCACGTAACACAATGCACTCAATAACTAGCCACTCCTCTTACATTCATCGCAGTAACAACTCACACTCCACTGACGACGACACTATCACCAAGAACAACTCAAACCACACACACACACACACACACACACAAATGTGTATATCTCACGTTGACAGATTAATCCTAGCCTCCGGCGACCTCGACACGACCACTTCTATTGAAGAAGTGGCTAGAGATATCACACATTGACAAACAATGACACTGAAAGCAACACTGACTGACTGAATCACGCAGACGAACGACATCAACACGCCACCTGATTCATTCCAATTACGTCTGACGGAATTCAATTCCAGTATTGACTGCGAACTACTGATAAAGGTGGAGAGTAGTATACGGCGAGTGCACCATGAGGATTTGTAAGAGGGATTTTCGCCTGTTGGCGAGAAGTTGTGTGCTTGATGGGTTGTCTGCAGTGCTTGATTTCATGTGGACAGTGATGGTTGGCGATGGGAAATGGGGTTGTTAGAGGGAGTGTGAATGATGTGCAAATGGTTTGTTTGAGATAAGGTGTATGCAATTCGGCTGGGTGGATGAGTGTCGGATGTGCAGGCTGAGATCGTACTTCTAGGGATCAGTCCTATAGTACGTATCACCAGGACGTCAAACAAACTTGACCCTGGCTAACCAACCGCGATGATGATCAGTGCGGCCTAGTCCCGAGCGTGAAGCGGGTGTGTGGCTGTCCGTCTGGCTGGCTGCTTATGGCGCCAGTAAGTGCGGACTCGGCCGCCTCCTTGTTCGATCGTCCAGCCGGACTGAGGAGGGTGCGCGAAAGCGTCACCATTCCCATTCGGTATGGAGGAACTGGCCTGTGCTGAGCGGTTAACCATACATAACCAAGCTTTTTATTATCAATCAAAATAACACGACAACAAACAACTCACTCTCAACAAGTCACACACACACACACACACACACCTTACACACCAAACCACACCACACGCTACTTACACTCACAATCATTATCAACATACAACATTTAACACCGCAAACAAGCACAACCCACCCAAACACAACACTCACCATACTCATTTAATCACACACTAAATATTCATCAATAGACAACAACACACCACACCACGTAACACAATGCACTCAATAACTAGCCACTCCTCTTACATTCATCGCAGTAACAACTCACACTCCACTGACGACGACACTATCACCAAGAACAACTCAAACCACACACACACACACACACAAATGTGTATATCTCACGTTGACAGATTAATCCTAGCCTCCGGCGACCTCGACACGACCACTTCTATTGAAGAAGTGGCTAGAGATATCACACATTGACAAACAATGACACTGAAAGCAACACTGACTGACTGAATCACGCAGACGAACGACATCAACACGCCACCTGATTCATTCCAATTACGTCTGACGGAATTCAATTCCAGTATTGACTGCGAACTACTGATAAAGGTGGAGAGTAGGATACGGCGAGTGCACCATGAGGATTTGTAAGAGGGATTTTCGCCTGTTGGCGAGAAGTTGTGTGCTTGATGGGTTGTCTGCAGTGCTTGATTTCATGTGGACAGTGATGGTTGGCGATGGGAAATGGGGTTGTTAGAGGGAGTGTGAATGATGTGCAAATGGTTTGTTTGAGATAAGGTGTATGCAATTCGGCTGGGTGGATGAGTGTCGGATGTGCAGGCTGAGATCGTACTTCTAGGGATCAGTCCTATAGTACGTATCACCAGGACGTCAAACAAACTTGACCCTGGCTAACCAACCGCGATGATGATCAGTGCGGCCTAGTCCCGAGCGTGAAGCGGGTGTGTGGCTGTCCGTCTGGCTGGCTGCTTATGGCGCCAGTAAGTGCGGACTCGGCCGCCTCCTTGTTCGATCGTCCAGCCGGACTGAGGAGGGTGCGCGAAAGCGTCACCATTCCCATTCGGTATGGAGGAACTGGCCTGTGCTGAGCGGTTAACCATACATAACCAAGCTTTTTATTATCAATCAAAATAACACGACAACAAACAACTCACTCTCAACAAGTCACACACACACACACACACACACCTTACACACCAAACCACACCACACGCTACTTACACTCACAATCATTATCAACATACAACATTTAACACCGCAAACAAGCACAACCCACCCAAACACAACACTCACCATACTCATTTAATCACACACTAAATATTCATCAATAGACAACAACACACCACACCACGTAACACAATGCACTCAATAACTAGCCACTCCTCTTACATTCATCGCAGTAACAACTCACACTCCACTGACGACGACACTATCACCAAGAACAACTCAAACCACACACACACACACACACAAATGTGTATATCTCACGTTGACAGATTAATCCTAGCCTCCGGCGACCTCGACACGACCACTTCTATTGAAGAAGTGGCTAGAGATATCACACATTGACAAACAATGACACTGAAAGCAACACTGACTGACTGAATCACGCAGACGAACGACATCAACACGCCACCTGATTCATTCCAATTACGTCTGACGGAATTCAATTCCAGTATTGACTGCGAACTACTGATAAAGGTGGAGAGTAGTATACGGCGAGTGCACCATGAGGATTTGTAAGAGGGATTTTCGCCTGTTGGCGAGAAGTTGTGTGCTTGATGGGTTGTCTGCAGTGCTTGATTTCATGTGGACAGTGATGGTTGGCGATGGGAAATGGGGTTGTTAGAGGGAGTGTGAATGATGTGCAAATGGTTTGTTTGAGATAAGGTGTATGCAATTCGGCTGGGTGGATGAGTGTCGGATGTGCAGGCTGAGATCGTACTTCTAGGGATCAGTCCTATAGTACGTATCACCAGGACGTCAAACAAACTTGACCCTGGCTAACCAACCGCGATGATGATCAGTGCGGCCTAGTCCCGAGCGTGAAGCGGGTGTGTGGCTGTCCGTCTGGCTGGCTGCTTATGGCGCCAGTAAGTGCGGACTCGGCCGCCTCCTTGTTCGATCGTCCAGCCGGACTGAGGAGGGTGCGCGAAAGCGTCACCATTCCCATTCGGTATGGAGGAACTGGCCTGTGCTGAGCGGTTAACCATACATAACCAAGCTTTTTATTATCAATCAAAATAACACGACAACAAACAACTCACTCTCAACAAGTCACACACACACACACACACACACCTTACACACCAAACCACACCACACGCTACTTACACTCACAATCATTATCAACATACAACATTTAACACCGCAAACAAGCACAACCCACCCAAACACAACACTCACCATACTCATTTAATCACACACTAAATATTCATCAATAGACAACAACACACCACACCACGTAACACAATGCACTCAATAACTAGCCACTCCTCTTACATTCATCGCAGTAACAACTCACACTCCACTGACGACGACACTATCACCAAGAACAACTCAAACCACACACACACACACACACAAATGTGTATATCTCACGTTGACAGATTAATCCTAGCCTCCGGCGACCTCGACACGACCACTTCTATTGAAGAAGTGGCTAGAGATATCACACATTGACAAACAATGACACTGAAAGCAACACTGACTGACTGAATCACGCAGACGAACGACATCAACACGCCACCTGATTCATTCCAATTACGTCTGACGGAATTCAATTCCAGTATTGACTGCGAACTACTGATAAAGGTGGAGAGTAGTATACGGCGAGTGCACCATGAGGATTTGTAAGAGGGATTTTCGCCTGTTGGCGAGAAGTTGTGTGCTTGATGGGTTGTCTGCAGTGCTTGATTTCATGTGGACAGTGATGGTTGGCGATGGGAAATGGGGTTGTTAGAGGGAGTGTGAATGATGTGCAAATGGTTTGTTTGAGATAAGGTGTATGCAATTCGGCTGGGTGGATGAGTGTCGGATGTGCAGGCTGAGATCGTACTTCTAGGGATCAGTCCTATAGTACGTATCACCAGGACGTCAAACAAACTTGACCCTGGCTAACCAACCGCGATGATGATCAGTGCGGCCTAGTCCCGAGCGTGAAGCGGGTGTGTGGCTGTCCGTCTGGCTGGCTGCTTATGGCGCCAGTAAGTGCGGACTCGGCCGCCTCCTTGTTCGATCGTCCAGCCGGACTGAGGAGGGTGCGCGAAAGCGTCACCATTCCCATTCGGTATGGAGGAACTGGCCTGTGCTGAGCGGTTAACCATACATAACCAAGCTTTTTATTATCAATCAAAATAACACGACAACAAACAACTCACTCTCAACAAGTCACACACACACACAATACACACCTTACACACCAAACCACACCACACGCTACTTACACTCACAATCATTATCAACATACAACATTTAACACCGCAAACAAGCACAACCCACCCAAACACAACACTCACCATACTCATTTAATCACACACTAAATATTCATCAATAGACAACAACACACCACACCACGTAACACAATGCACTCAATAACTAGCCACTCCTCTTACATTCATCGCAGTAACAACTCACACTCCACTGACGTCGACACTATCACCAATAACAACTCGAACCACACACACACACACACACACACAAATGTGTATATCTCACGTTGACAGATTAATCCTAGCCTCCGGCGACCTCGACACGACCACTTCTATTGAAGAAGTGGCTAGAGATATCACACATTGACAAACAATGACACTGAAAGCAACACTGACTGACTGAATCACGCAGACGAACGACATCAACACGCCACCTGATTCATTCCAATTACGTCTGACGGAATTCAATTCCAGTATTGACTGTGAACTACTGATAAAGGTGGAGAGTAGTATACGGCGAGTGCACCATGAGGATTTGTAAGAGGGATTTTCGCCTGTTGGCGAGAAGTTGTGTGCTTGATGGGTTGTCTGCAGTGCTTGATTTCATGTGGACAGTGATGGTTGGCGATGGGAAATGGGGTTGTTAGAGGGAGTGTGAATGATGTGCAAATGGTTTGTTTGAGATAAGGTGTATGCAATTCGGCTGGGTGGATGAGTGTCGGATGTGCAGGCTGAGATCGTACTTCTAGGGATCAGTCCTATAGTACGTATCACCAGGACGTCAAACAAACTTGACCCTGGCTAACCAACCGCGATGATGATCAGTGCGGCCTAGTCCCGAGCGTGAAGCGGGTGTGTGGCTGTCCGTCTGGCTGGCTGCTTATGGCGCCAGTAAGTGCGGACTCGGCCGCCTCCTTGTTCGATCGTCCAGCCGGACTGAGGAGGGTGCGCGAAAGCGTCACCATTCCCATTCGGTATGGAGGAACTGGCCTGTGCTGAGCGGTTAACCATACATAACCAAGCTTTTTATTATCAATCAAAATAACACGACAACAAACAACTCACTCTCAACAAGTCACACACACACACACACACACACCTTACACACCAAACCACACCACACGCTACTTACACTCACAATCATTATCAACATACAACATTTAACACCGCAAACAAGCACAACCCACACAAACACAACACTCACCATACTCATTTAATCACACACTAAATATTCATCAATAGACAACAACACACCACACCACGTAACACAATGCACTCAATAACTAGCCACTCCTCTTACATTCATCGCAGTAACAACTCACACTCCACTGACGACGACACTATCACCAAGAACAACTCAAACCACACACACACACACACACACACAAATGTGTATATCTCACGTTGACAGATTAATCCTAGCCTCCGGCGACCTCGACACGACCACTTCTATTGAAGAAGTGGCTAGAGATATCACACATTGACAAACAATGACACTGAAAGCAACACTGACTGACTGAATCACGCAGACGAACGACATCAACACGCCACCTGATTCATTCCAATTACGTCTGACGGAATTCAATTCCAGTATTGACTGCGAACTACTGATAAAGGTGGAGAGTAGGATACGGCGAGTGCACCATGAGGATTTGTAAGAGGGATTTTCGCCTGTTGGCGAGAAGTTGTGTGCTTGATGGGTTGTCTGCAGTGCTTAATTTCATGTGGACAGTGATGGTTGGCGATGGGAAATGGGGTTGTTAGAGGGAGTGTGAATGATGTGCAAATGGTTTGTTTGAGATAAGGTGTATGCAATTCGGCTGGGTGGATGAGTGTCGGATGTGCAGGCTGAGATCGTACTTCTAGGGATCAGTCCTATAGTACGTATCACCAGGACGTCAAACAAACTTGACCCTGGCTAACCAACCGCGATGATGATCAGTGCGGCCTAGTCCCGAGCGTGAAGCGGGTGTGTGGCTGTCCGTCTGGCTGGCTGCTTATGGCGCCAGTAAGTGCGGACTCGGCCGCCTCCTTGTTCGATCGTCCAGCCGGACTGAGGAGGGTGCGCGAAAGCGTCACCATTCCCATTCGGTATGGAGGAACTGGCCTGTGCTGAGCGGTTAACCATACATAACCAAGCTTTTTATTATCAATCAAAATAACACGACAACAAACAACTCACTCTCAACAAGTCACACACACACACCTTACACACCAAACCACACCACACGCTACTTACACTCACAATCATTATCAACATACAACATTTAACACCGCAAACAAGCACAACCCACCCAAACACAACACTCACCATACTCATTTAATCACACACTAAATATTCATCAATAGACAACAACACACCACACCACGTAACACAATGCACTCAATAACTAGCCACTCCTCTTACATTCATCGCAGTAACAACTCACACTCCACTGACGACGACACTATCACCAAGAACAACTCAAACCACACACACACACACACACAAATGTGTATATCTCACGTTGACAGATTAATCCTAGCCTCCGGCGACCTCGACACGACCACTTCTATTGAAGAAGTGGCTAGAGATATCACACATTGACAAACAATGACACTGAAAGCAACACTGACTGACTGAATCACGCAGACGAACGACATCAACACGCCACCTGATTCATTCCAATTACGTCTGACGGAATTCAATTCCAGTATTGACTGCGAACTACTGATAAAGGTGGAGAGTAGGATACGGCGAGTGCACCATGAGGATTTGTAAGAGGGATTTTCGCCTGTTGGCGAGAAGTTGTGTGCTTGATGGGTTGTCTGCAGTGCTTGATTTCATGTGGACAGTGATGGTTGGCGATGGGAAATGGGGTTGTTAGAGGGAGTGTGAATGATGTGCAAATGGTTTGTTTGAGATAAGGTGTATGCAATTCGGCTGGGTGGATGAGTGTCGGATGTGCAGGCTGAGATCGTACTTCTAGGGATCAGTCCTATAGTACGTATCACCAGGACGTCAAACAAACTTGACCCTGGCTAACCAACCGCGATGATGATCAGTGCGGCCTAGTCCCGAGCGTGAAGCGGGTGTGTGGCTGTCCGTCTGGCTGGCTGCTTATGGCGCCAGTAAGTGCGGACTCGGCCGCCTCCTTGTTCGATCGTCCAGCCGGACTGAGGAGGGTGCGCGAAAGCGTCACCATTCCCATTCGGTATGGAGGAACTGGCCTGTGCTGAGCGGTTAACCATACATAACCAAGCTTTTTATTATCAATCAAAATAACACGACAACAAACAACTCACTCTCAACAAGTCACACACACACACACACACACCTTACACACCAAACCACACCACACGCTACTTACACTCACAATCATTATCAACATACAACATTTAACACCGCAAACAAGCACAACCCACCCAAACACAACACTCACCATACTCATTTAGTCACACACTAAATATTCATCAATAGACAACAACACACCACACCACGTAACACAATGCACTCAATAACTAGCCACTCCTCTTACATTCATCGCAGTAATAACTCACACTCCACTGACGACGACACTATCACCAAGAACAACTCAAACCACACACACACACACACACACACAAATGTGTATATCTCACGTTGACAGATTAATCCTAGCCTCCGGCGACCTCGACACGACCACTTCTATTGAAGAAGTGGCTAGAGATATCACACATTGACAAACAATGACACTGAAAGCAACACTGACTGACTGAATCACGCAGACGAACGACATCAACACGCCACCTGATTCATTCCAATTACGTCTGACGGAATTCAATTCCAGTATTGACTGCGAACTACTGATAAAGGTGGAGAGTAGTATACGGCGAGTGCACCATGAGGATTTGTAAGAGGGATTTTCGCCTGTTGGCGAGAAGTTGTGTGCTTGATGGGTTGTCTGCAGTGCTTGATTTCATGTGGACAGTGATGGTTGGCGATGGGAAATGGGGTTGTTAGAGGGAGTGTGAATGATGTGCAAATGGTTTGTTTGAGATAAGGTGTATGCAATTCGGCTGGGTGGATGAGTGTCGGATGTGCAGGCTGAGATCGTACTTCTAGGGATCAGTCCTATAGTACGTATCACCAGGACGTCAAACAAACTTGACCCTGGCTAACCAACCGCGATGATGATCAGTGCGGCCTAGTCCCGAGCGTGAAGCGGGTGTGTGGCTGTCCGTCTGGCTGGCTGCTTATGGCGCCAGTAAGTGCGGACTCGGCCGCCTCCTTGTTCGATCGTCCAGCCGGACTGAGGAGGGTGCGCGAAAGCGTCACCATTCCCATTCGGTATGGAGGAACTGGCCTGTGCTGAGCGGTTAACCATACATAACCAAGCTTTTTATTATCAATCAAAATAACACGACAACAAACAACTCACTCTCAACAAGTCACACACACACACACACACCTTACACACACACCACACGCTACTTACACTCACAATCATTATCAACATACAACATTTAACACCGCAAACAAGCACAACCCACACAAACACAACACTCACCATACTCATTTAATCACACACTAAATATTCATCAATAGACAACAACACACCACACCACGTAACACAATGCACTCAATAACTAGCCACTCCTCTTACATTCATCGCAGTAACAACTCACACTCCACTGACGACGACACTATCACCAATAACAACTCGAACCACACACACACACACACACACACACAAATGTGTATATCTCACGTTGACAGATTAATCCTAGCCTCCGGCGACCTCGACACGACCACTTCTATTGAAGGAGTGGCTAGAGATATCACACATTGACAAACAATGACACTGAAAGCAACACTGACTGACTGAATCACGCAGACGAACGACATCAACACGCCACCTGATTCATTCCAATTACGTCTGACGGAATTCAATTCCAGTATTGACTGCGAACTACTGATAAAGGTGGAGAGTAGTATACGGCGAGTGCACCATGAGGATTTGTAAGAGGGATTTTCGCCTGTTGGCGAGAAGTTGTGTGCTTGATGGGTTGTCTGCAGTGCTTGATTTCATGTGGACAGTGATGGTTGGCGATGGGAAATGGGGTTGTTAGAGGGAGTGTGAATGATGTGCAAATGGTTTGTTTGAGATAAGGTGTATGCAATTCGGCTGGGTGGATGAGTGTCGGATGTGCAGGCTGAGATCGTACTACTAGGGATCAGTCCTATAGTACGTATCACCAGGACGTCAAACAAACTTGACCCTGGCTAACCAACCGCGATGATGATCAGTGCGGCCTAGTCCCGAGCGTGAAGCGGGTGTGTGGCTGTCCGTCTGGCTGGCTGCTTATGGCGCCAGTAAGTGCGGACTCGGCCGCCTCCTTGTTCGATCGTCCAGCCGGACTGAGGAGGGTGCGCGAAAGCGTCACCATTCCCATTCGGTATGGAGGAACTGGCCTGGGCTGAGCGGTTAACCATACATAACCAAGCTTTTTATTATCAATCAAAATAACACGACAACAAACAACTCACTCTCAACAAGTCACACACACACACACACACACACAAATGTGTATATCTCACGTTGACAGATTAATCCTAGCCTCCGGCGACCTCGACACGACCACTTCTATTGAAGAAGTGGCTAGAGATATCACACATTGACAAACAATGACACTGAAAGCAACACTGACTGACTGAATCACGCAGACGAACGACATCAACACGCCACCTGATTCATTCCAATTACGTCTGACGGAATTCAATTCCAGTATTGACTGCGAACTACTGATAAAGGTGGAGAGTAGTATACGGCGAGTGCACCATGAGGATTTGTAAGAGGGATTTTCGCCTGTTGGCGAGAAGTTGTGTGCTTGATGGGTTGTCTGCAGTGCTTGATTTCATGTGGACAGTGATGGTTGGCGATGGGAAATGGGGTTGTTAGAGGGAGTGTGAATGATGTGCAAATGGTTTGTTTGAGATAAGGTGTATGCAATTCGGCTGGGTGGATGAGTGTCGGATGTGCAGGCTGAGATCGTACTTCTAGGGATCAGTCCTATAGTACGTATCACCAGGACGTCAAACAAACTTGACCCTGGCTAACCAACCGCGATGATGATCAGTGCGGCCTAGTCCCGAGCGTGAAGCGGGTGTGTGGCTGTCCGTCTGGCTGGCTGCTTATGGCGCCAGTAAGTGCGGACTCGGCCGCCTCCTTGTTCGATCGTCCAGCCGGACTGAGGAGGGTGCGCGAAAGCGTCACCATTCCCATCCGGTATGGAGGAACTGGCCTGTGCTGAGCGGTTAACCATACATAACCAAGCTTTTTATTATCAATCAAAATAACACGACAACAAACAACTCACTCTCAACAAGTCACACACACACACAAAAAAACACACACACCTCACGCCACACGCTACTTACACTCACAATCATTATCAACATACAACATTTAACACCGCAAACAAGCACAACCCACCCAAACACAACACTCACCATACTCATTTAATCACACACTAAATATTCATCAATAGACAACAACACACCACACCACGTAACACAATGCACTCAATAACTAGCCACTCCTCTTACATTCATCGCAGTAACAACTCACACTCCACTGACGACGACACTATCACCAATAACAACTCGAACCACACACACACAAACACGCAAATGTGTATATCTCACGTTGACAGATTAATCCTAGCCTCCGGCGACCTCGACACGACCACTTCTATTGAAGGAGTGGCTAGAGATATCACACATTGACAAACAATGACACTGAAAGCAACACTGACTGACTGAATCACGCAGACGAACGACATCAACACGCCACCTGATTCATTCCAATTACGTCTGACGGAATTCAATTCCAGTATTGACTGCGAACTACTGATAAAGGTGGAGAGTAGTATACGGCGAGTGCACCATGAGGATTTGTAAGAGTGATTTTCGCCTGTTGGCGAGAAGTTGTGTGCTTGATGGGTTGTCTGCAGTGCTTGATTTCATGTGGACAGTGATGGTTGGCGATGGGAAATGGGGTTGTTAGAGGGAGTGTGAATGATGTGCAAATGGTTTGTTTGAGATAAGGTGTATGCAATTCGGCTGGGTGGATGAGTGTCGGATGTGCAGGCTGAGATCGTACTTCTAGGGATCAGTCCTATAGTACGTATCACCAGGACGTCAAACAAACTTGACCCTGGCTAACCAACCGCGATGATGATCAGTGCGGCCTAGTCCCGAGCGTGAAGCGGGTGTGTGGCTGTCCGTCTGGCTGGCTGCTTATGGCGCCAGTAAGTGCGGACTCGGCCGCCTCCTTGTTCGATCGTCCAGCCGGACTGAGGAGGGTGCGCGAAAGCGTCACCATTCCCATTCGGTATGGAGGAACTGGCCTGTGCTGAGCGGTTAACCATACATAACCAAGCTTTTTATTATCAATCAAAATAACACGACAACAAACAACTCACTCTCAACAAGTCACACACACACACACACACACACCTTACACACCAAACCACACCACACGCTACTTACACTCACAATCATTATCAACATACAACATTTAACACCGCAAACAAGCACAACCCACACAAACACAACACTCACCATACTCATTTAATCACACACTAAATATTCATCAATAGACAACAACACACCACACCACGTAACACAATGCACTCAATAACTAGCTACTCCTCTTACATTCATCGCAGTAACAACTCACACTCCACTGACGACGACACTATCACCAAGAACAACTCAAACCACACACACACACACACACGCAAATGTGTATATCTCACGTTGACAGATTAATCCTAGCCTCCGGCGACCTCGACACGACCACTTCTATTGAAGGAGTGGCTAGAGATATCACACATTGACAAACAATGACACTGAAAGCAACACTGACTGACTGAATCACGCAGACGAACGACATCAACACGCCACCTGATTCATTCCAATTACGTCTGACGGAATTCAATTCCAGTATTGACTGCGAACTACTGATAAAGGTGGAGAGTAGTATACGGCGAGTGCACCATGAGGATTTGTAAGAGTGATTTTCGCCTGTTGGCGAGAAGTTGTGTGCTTGATGGGTTGTCTGCAGTGCTTGATTTCATGTGGACAGTGATGGTTGGCGATGGGAAATGGGGTTGTTAGAGGGAGTGTGAATGATGTGCAAATGGTTTGTTTGAGATAAGGTGTATGCAATTCGGCTGGGTGGATGAGTGTCGGATGTGCAGGCTGAGATCGTACTTCTAGGGATCAGTCCTATAGTACGTATCACCAGGACGTCAAACAAACTTGACCCTGGCTAACCAACCGCGATGATGATCAGTGCGGCCTAGTCCCGAGCGTGAAGCGGGTGTGTGGCTGTCCGTCTGGCTGGCTGCTTATGGCGCCAGTAAGTGCGGACTCGGCCGCCTCCTTGTTCGATCGTCCAGCCGGACTGAGGAGGGTGCGCGAAAGCGTCACCATTCCCATTCGGTATGGAGGAACTGGCCTGTGCTGAGCGGTTAACCATACATAACCAAGCTTTTTATTATCAATCAAAATAACACGACAACAAACAACTCACTCTCAACAAGTCACACACACACACACACACACACCTTACACACCAAACCACACCACACGCTACTTACACTCACAATCATTATCAACATACAACATTTAACACCGCAAACAAGCACAACCCACCCAAACACAACACTCACCATACTCATTTAATCACACACTAAATATTCATCAATAGACAACAACACACCACACCACGTAACACAATGCACTCAATAACTAGCTACTCCTCTTACATTCATCGCAGTAACAACTCACACTCCACTGACGACGACACTATCACCAAGAACAACTCAAACCACACACACACACACACACACGCAAATGTGTATATCTCACGTTGACAGATTAATCCTAGCCTCCGGCGACCTCGACACGACCACTTCTATTGAAGAAGTGGCTAGAGATATCACACATTGACAAACAATGACACTGAAAGCAACACTGACTGACTGAATCACGCAGACGAACGACATCAACACGCCACCTGATTCATTCCAATTACGTCTGACGGAATTCAATTCCAGTATTGACTGCGAACTACTGATAAAGGTGGAGAGTAGTATACGGCGAGTGCACCATGAGGATTTGTAAGAGTGATTTTCGCCTGTTGGCGAGAAGTTGTGTGCTTGATGGGTTGTCTGCAGTGCTTGATTTCATGTGGACAGTGATGGTTGGCGATGGGAAATGGGGTTGTTAGAGGGAGTGTGAATGATGTGCAAATGGTTTGTTTGAGATAAGGTGTATGCAATTCGGCTGGGTGGATGAGTGTCGGATGTGCAGGCTGAGATCGTACTTCTAGGGATCAGTCCTATAGTACGTATCACCAGGACGTCAAACAAACTTGACCCTGGCTAACCAACCGCGATGATGATCAGTGCGGCCTAGTCCCGAGCGTGAAGCGGGTGTGTGGCTGTCCGTCTGGCTGGCTGCTTATGGCGCCAGTAAGTGCGGACTCGGCCGCCTCCTTGTTCGATCGTCCAGCCGGACTGAGGAGGGTGCGCGAAAGCGTCACCATTCCCATTCGGTATGGAGGAACTGGCCTGTGCTGAGCGGTTAACCATACATAACCAAGCTTTTTATTATCAATCAAAATAACACGACAACAAACAACTCACTCTCAACAAGTCACACACACACACACACACACACCTTACACACCAAACCACACCACACGCTACTTACACTCACAATCATTATCAACATACAACATTTAACACCGCAAACAAGCACAACCCACCCAAACACAACACTCACCATACTCATTTAATCACACACTAAATATTCATCAATAGACAACAACACACCACACCACGTAACACAATGCACTCAATAACTAGCCACTCCTCTTACATTCATCGCAGTAACAACTCACACTCCACTGACGACGACACTATCACCAAGAACAACTCAAACCACACACACACACACACACACGCAAATGTGTATATCTCACGTTGACAGATTAATCCTAGCCTCCGGCGACCTCGACACGACCACTTCTATTGAAGAAGTGGCTAGAGATATCACACATTGACAAACAATGACACTGAAAGCAACACTGACTGACTGAATCACGCAGACGAACGACATCAACACGCCACCTGATTCATTCCAATTACGTCTGACGGAATTCAATTCCAGTATTGACTGCGAACTACTGATAAAGGTGGAGAGTAGTATACGGCGAGTGCACCATGAGGATTTGTAAGAGGGATTTTCGCCTGTTGGCGAGAAGTTGTGTGCTTGATGGGTTGTCTGCAGTGCTTGATTTCATGTGGACAGTGATGGTTGGCGATGGGAAATGGGGTTGTTAGAGGGAGTGTGAATGATGTGCAAATGGTTTGTTTGAGATAAGGTGTATGCAATTCGGCTGGGTGGATGAGTGTCGGATGTGCAGGCTGAGATCGTACTTCTAGGGATCAGTCCTATAGTACGTATCACCAGGACGTCAAACAAACTTGACCCTGGCTAACCAACCGCGATGATGATCAGTGCGGCCTAGTCCCGAGCGTGAAGCGGGTGTGTGGCTGTCCGTCTGGCTGGCTGCTTATGGCGCCAGTAAGTGCGGACTCGGCCGCCTCCTTGTTCGATCGTCCAGCCGGACTGAGGAGGGTGCGCGAAAGCGTCACCATTCCCATTCGGTATGGAGGAACTGGCCTGTGCTGAGCGGTTAACCATACATAACCAAGCTTTTTATTATCAATCAAAATAACACGACAACAAACAACTCACTCTCAACAAGTCACACACACACACACACACACACCTTACACACCAAACCACACCACACGCTACTTACACTCACAATCATTATCAACATACAACATTTAACACCGCAAACAAGCACAACCCACCCAAACACAACACTCACCATACTCATTTAATCACACACTAAATATTCATCAATAGACAACAACACACCACACCACGTAACACAATGCACTCAATAACTAGCCACTCCTCTTACATTCATCGCAGTAACAACTCACACTCCACTGACGACGACACTATCACCAAGAACAACTCAAACCACACACACACACACACACACGCAAATGTGTATATCTCACGTTGACAGATTAATCCTAGCCTCCGGCGACCTCGACACGACCACTTCTATTGAAGAAGTGGCTAGAGATATCACACATTGACAAACAATGACACTGAAAGCAACACTGACTGACTGAATCACGCAGACGAACGACATCAACACGCCACCTGATTCATTCCAATTACGTCTGACGGAATTCAATTCCAGTATTGACTGCGAACTACTGATAAAGGTGGAGAGTAGTATACGGCGAGTGCACCATGAGGATTTGTAAGAGGGATTTTCGCCTGTTGGCGAGAAGTTGTGTGCTTGATGGGTTGTCTGCAGTGCTTGATTTCATGTGGACAGTGATGGTTGGCGATGGGAAATGGGGTTGTTAGAGGGAGTGTGAATGATGTGCAAATGGTTTGTTTGAGATAAGGTGTATGCAATTCGGCTGGGTGGATGAGTGTCGGATGTGCAGGCTGAGATCGTACTTCTAGGGATCAGTCCTATAGTACGTATCACCAGGACGTCAAACAAACTTGACCCTGGCTAACCAACCGCGATGATGATCAGTGCGGCCTAGTCCCGAGCGTGAAGCGGGTGTGTGGCTGTCCGTCTGGCTGGCTGCTTATGGCGCCAGTAAGTGCGGACTCGGCCGCCTCCTTGTTCGATCGTCCAGCCGGACTGAGGAGGGTGCGCGAAAGCGTCACCATTCCCATTCGGTATGGAGGAACTGGCCTGTGCTGAGCGGTTAACCATACATAACCAAGCTTTTTATTATCAATCAAAATAACACGACAACAAACAACTCACTCTCAACAAGTCACACACACACACAAACCTTACACACCAAACCACACCACACGCTACTTACACTCACAATCATTATCAACATACAACATTTAACACCGCAAACAAGCACAACCCACACAAACACAACACTCACCATACTCATTTAATCACACACTAAATATTCATCAATAGACAACAACACACCACACCACGTAACACAATGCACTCAATAACTAGCCACTCCTCTTACATTCATCGCAGTAACAACTCACACTCCACTGACGACGACACTATCACCAAGAACAACTCAAACCACACACACACACACACACACAAATGTGTATATCTCACGTTGACAGATTAATCCTAGCCTCCGGCGACCTCGACACGACCACTTCTATTGAAGAAGTGGCTAGAGATATCACACATTGACAAACAATGACACTGAAAGCAACACTGACTGACTGAATCACGCAGACGAACGACATCAACACGCCACCTGATTCATTCCAATTACGTCTGACGGAATTCAATTCCAGTATTGACTGCGAACTACTGATAAAGGTGGAGAGTAGTATACGGCGAGTGCACCATGAGGATTTGTAAGAGGGATTTTCGCCTGTTGGCGAGAAGTTGTGTGCTTGATGGGTTGTCTGCAGTGCTTAATTTCATGTGGACAGTGATGGTTGGCGATGGGAAATGGGGTTGTTAGAGGGAGTGTGAATGATGTGCAAATGGTTTGTTTGAGATAAGGTGTATGCAATTCGGCTGGGTGGATGAGTGTCGGATGTGCAGGCTGAGATCGTACTTCTAGGGATCAGTCCTATAGTACGTATCACCAGGACGTCAAACAAACTTGACCCTGGCTAACCAACCGCGATGATGATCAGTGCGGCCTAGTCCCGAGCGTGAAGCGGGTGTGTGGCTGTCCGTCTGGCTGGCTGCTTATGGCGCCAGTAAGTGCGGACTCGGCCGCCTCCTTGTTCGATCGTCCAGCCGGACTGAGGAGGGTGCGCGAAAGCGTCACCATTCCCATTCGGTATGGAGGAACTGGCCTGTGCTGAGCGGTTAACCATACATAACCAAGCTTTTTATTATCAATCAAAATAACACGACAACAAACAACTCACTCTCAACAAGTCACACACACACACAAACCTTACACACCAAACCACACCACACGCTACTTACACTCACAATCATTATCAACATACAACATTTAACACCGCAAACAAGCACAACCCACACAAACACAACACTCACCATACTCATTTAATCACACACTAAATATTCATCAATAGACAACAACACACCACACCACGTAACACAATGCACTCAATAACTAGCCACTCCTCTTACATTCATCGCAGTAACAACTCACACTCCACTGACGACGACACTATCACCAAGAACAACTCAAACCACACACACACACACACACAAATGTGTATATCTCACGTTGACAGATTAATCCTAGCCTCCGGCGACCTCGACACGACCACTTCTATTGAAGAAGTGGCTAGAGATATCACACATTGACAAACAATGACACTGAAAGCAACACTGACTGACTGAATCACGCAGACGAACGACATCAACACGCCACCTGATTCATTCCAATTACGTCTGACGGAATTCAATTCCAGTATTGACTGCGAACTACTGATAAAGGTGGAGAGTAGTATACGGCGAGTGCACCATGAGGATTTGTAAGAGGGATTTTCGCCTGTTGGCGAGAAGTTGTGTGCTTGATGGGTTGTCTGCAGTGCTTAATTTCATGTGGACAGTGATGGTTGGCGATGGGAAATGGGGTTGTTAGAGGGAGTGTGAATGATGTGCAAATGGTTTGTTTGAGATAAGGTGTATGCAATTCGGCTGGGTGGATGAGTGTCGGATGTGCAGGCTGAGATCGTACTTCTAGGGATCAGTCCTATAGTACGTATCACCAG
>CALYDE020000837.1:0-79180 GCA_944472155.2 Trichobilharzia szidati
GGGAGGGGTTGAACGAACTTTCTCTATATGCAGAGATCCGGCTTTTCTGTTTCGATAGCCAAAGCTTCAGCAGTACAGATGAGTCGGGTACGTAGTGATTTCGGTGAATTACTTTTTGCCTTGTGGATGACTTTAAGGGAGGAGGCTGTAAAAACACAGGGTGATCATTATCGACCAGATGTTCAATGATCGCGCTTCTTGTTACTCCACTTCCACCTCTTCCTAACCATGCACGACAGTGTTCTTGCACCCTCTTGGACAAAACTCGAGTCGATCGACCAATATACCTAGCTCCACACGAGCAGGTGAATTGATAAACACACATAGAGTTGGTCAACAGCGGGATCTTGTTCTTCAGGTTATTGAGCAGTAATGGTCGACTAGTAAAGGTTATTCTCAGAGATGCAGCAGGGAATGTTCTTTTCAGGGACTGTGATATCCTTCGTTTCATGATATCGGAAGCTAAGTCCCCTTTGAATTTCAAGCTCATGTACAGTATTTTCTTGGGTATGGATGATAAGTCACATTCCATAGAATTTGAATATATATTCTTATATATAAAATGTGGTGTAAATCCATGTTCTATTAGGAATTTTCCTCAAAATCCAGTTAAGCCTGTTTTCTCAAGCCGCAGTTCACAAATGTTCTTATTGGTCTGTATTTTTAAGCGTCTTCTCATATTTGTATCAGTCATGGCTCTGTAAGTTGTCCACTGTAAACTCCTTCATATAAAGTCAGGTAACCTAGGCACCAGTTCTTTGTTTCACGCATTTTGTTAACAGAGACCAAGGTGGTCTGAACATTCTAAAACTGGCGTACTTGGGAGGCAGTCTTATGACTCCGGAGCCAGTCTTCCAGAATCGCACCCGAACCTGGCATCGTGATATCAACAAAAGTCTTCAACGAGACACGGAAGGGGACACGCTCTAAATGGACAACGAGGCTCTCAAAGCATATCCGTACTTACCTAATGGTGTAGGACGAACCTGACACACATTTTCGAAAGTAATCCGCTGCTCTTTATTTTGTATATATAGATTACTTCTCCCTGCATCCCGCTTCATGAATTGAACGCTTTTTGTGGCTTTGAGTGTGCTGTGTCAAATTCTTTAAAAGAATGATGTTTGCTCAATGTTTCCCCTTTTGTACACATTTTGCAAACATGTTTGAATTCATCTGAAGTTTTCGATAAATTTTCTACGATTTCTCAGCGTTTTCGTTTTCCGTCCTAGGTGCGATGAGCACCAGAGAAGGAGTAGGTGGAGCGCGAAAGTCAACAGACAAACATTTGATGCTTATAGATGCATTCCACCAGCATCGGTAGACTGCCTAGAGGCCACTCACTGCTACTGTGCTACACAATTTGATCCTGTAGTATTTTTTGTATTTCGGGAGATCAATATGTTGCTTTGATTGGCTTAGGAACAGTTATGTAGGAGAACTACTGTAATATTTGGGGGACGTATGCTCTCGTTTGCATGCAGTTAATGCAGATGATCAGGGTAGATCGGCAAATCAGTTGAACCTCAGACGCTTCACTTTCTAAAGTCAGCCCTGCATGATCACGACTAGTTATGCTCATTATTACCTCCCCTTTAAACCACATCGGACGACTAACCGGTGAAAGTATTAGTTCCACTCAATGTATTCACGTCGTTGACAGTTTTTTATGGATACTACTAGGATAACTTGTCGGCATATTATACAACCATACCACTGATTATTTATAAACTCGAAAACTGAAGTATCAATTGCCTAAGCAAACATCAGAATGTTATCACCTTGTTTTCTTTAAATGCATAAACTTCGCAGGTCAATTAAAGGGGTTTTAGTCGCTTGTTTCAAATCGAGTTTTAATAACCGTTTGTATTTCACGCTTATTGATCAGAAAGATCTATTATAGGACTTTTAATTATACACACAGATGAAAAGCATTCTGAAAAATAAAAGCACAAATAGTAAGTCATTGACTACTTTCAACTTGTAAACATGTTATTTGTAAATGTAGATATTTTATATGCCTTTTACTTTCGAATGTACCAATTAAATGGGTACTTATCGATATTCAGTTTTTGAAAATGTCATTTTGTGTAGGCGAGAGTAGAATTTGTGCAACAACTATTTTTTTCGTTGTCTCTCTATTAAGCATTATTTCGTTTACATTATGTCAGCTCTAGGTATTATGAGTTATCCATCACAGTACTATTTCTGTACTGTATTTGGTATTTTAAACGTCCTCCTTGAAGACTTGGGATCCCCTAAGTGTGCTTTGGAAACTGTGAAGTATTTTGACTTTTAGGAGTAATAAACAACACACCTCGGAGAGTACTCGGACTTCTCTACCTAACCGGGATAATTACTAGACATACGTAAATTTAATTTGTCTTCCTTCACAGTAAGAAATAAAGTTCATCTAGGTTCATTAAAACTGGGTTTTTAATGGCTTATGTTGAAATGACCGTAAAATAATTAGGATTTATGAGTAAAACTGTTGGAACATTCGGCCAATTTTGATTTTTTAAAATCTGTAATTTGTAATGCTTTATTGTGGCTTAAGTTCTTTTAAAAAACTGATTTCATGAGAATCGTGTATGAAATCTTTTGCTCATTAGAGTGCAATATGCATTGAAGTAAAGAACGCTGAGATGGAAACCTAAATTAATGCTTTTTATCAGGTTATATTTTCATAATCTTGTTGTTTCTGCTTGCTTACTCCTTATGATGATAGCTTTAGTGTTTATACCAAACGTGGTATGTTCTCTGTACGAACATAAGATCAAAATATTAATACTAGAGACAGTGATTTCGTTGAAACCCCATCTGGTCTGGGTTCGTATTCCGACGGACACCATCCTAAGCCTGACCTAGTCTTCTAGAGAAGAGAAAGCCCAGAGAGGATTGAAGGTGTGAGTTTAGCGACTTGGTGCCGTATAAACAACACCACCGCTACTGCAGCTTCGAGACTTGAAGCCCCACGTTTCACGGGGTACACAGTGAGTGACTAAAGGAGACGTTTTTAATCGGTTACCCTGCAGTTTGTTGATCATTGCTCATAGTGATTTTCTGTGTTCAGAATTATGACTGATCAAATAAAAATGAAGTCATTACACCAGGTGACATCAGCGAAATGGAACCTACAAGAAAATACGCAAAGAAATGAACGAAATAAGACAGATGTTTACTAATATCTAGGTTTTGGAGACTGGATTTGGCAAGAAGTTATACAGCATTCACATTAATAGCCAACAACTTTGTAAAGTGGAATTTACCGTTAGTTTGGTTATCACTAAATCTTTCAGCAAAATCTTTCCGAAGTTAACAGATTGTATGGCACTAAAAGTTGATCCACAATGCGCAACACACCATTTGTACTTACATAATTCTCCCCAGTTAGGGAATGCATATGGGTAAAGTGGGTAAAACTTAAGCAAATGTAGGTAGGTGACATTGAAACCCACTTTTCCCGGATTTCTCACGATTCCACCCCGTTTCCTCAATTTTTATCAAGTTCCTAGCGAACTAATTCCTCACCTTTTCACACTGATACCACACGTTGTACACGGTTTCTGTCACGTGCTCCCCATCCCAGTTCATAAAATACCTCGCTTATGTACCCTTTGATGACTTTTTAAAACGAAATGGATAGCTTTTGTCAGCCCACGATTTGAAAAATTAGTTTGTGAAAAATTTTACCTTATTCGATGAGTTTATAAAGAATGTTCGAAATTTTGGATTGTAGACACGCGTGATTCGATAGAGTCACCATTAAGCCTTAAGTTATACTTTTGCAAATCCTCCACGTAAATAATACAGTTCGAAACTAGCTCAAAACACGTAAAAATTATAATCACGCGTATTTATTTCTTGCATTCTGATTAGAAAACCAGGCCTCAGAGACATACCTCCATTGCACTTAGTCCTTTGCCATTACTTTCAGCTAGATTGGCAACTATCTACAAGCATTCAATTCCTCCTCATGTGGTCCTCCCAAGGTCACCGTTGAACTTATGCTTAACTCGTTCCTTACCATTCGGGTCCCACTCGAGGGCATACAGTGTGATATAACCTAACAGATAATGATTATGCGTAATTAAAGCAGCCCACACCCTCATATAATTCATTTTGTCATACTATATAACATACTGTATAACACTGTGAGACTCTATCAAAATAAAACTTACCCATAATGGAATTACACTCCACCACAGTGCCCAAGTTTTATTCTTATATCAATACTAATGAAGCATTGGAGTTTTCCGTAAGCCTAACTATCTTTGGACACCTTAATGAATCTATTATTTATCTTGTTATGACTTGCTAATATCTTATACAACCTTACCAACATTGTTAAGGATGAATAAGAAAGGCTTCATCTCATGTAGGTCAAAAAGTCATGACTTATAAGTGACCTCTAAGTAATTCCTAAGATAAGGAAGAGATATCAATGCATTTGACCCAATTGAAATGAACCTTCTTCCATAACTTCAATGTTTTGAGAGCTGGATAAAAAGCAAGGGAGAGCGGAGTGTTTCCTCGGAATAAACGATTGTTTAAGCTACAATAGTCACGTAGAACACCGCAGTTATGGTTTCAGCATGCATGGTTTGTCAAATCTTTTGCTGTTGTAAATTCTGCAAAAAAGGGTTTACACAAGTTTCTAGTTTTACGTTAAAAGGTAGATGACTGAGCTCTTTGACCACAGTTGTACCGTTATCTCAGATGAAGTACCGTTGGGGAGGGGGGGCTCTGTTTGGTGCTCTGCATTTTGTACCATCTCTAACACTGGCCAGATTCATAGTATAAGTGTATTAAGCAGTCGTCCTCCCTTTCCTACTTCACAACTACGAGATGTTGCTGTTACAGGTGTGTGTTTGTTGATGCCTTCTTTACACTGGTTACGAATTATTTTATGATTGTAGGCAGTGTCATATGATCTAGAGTAACCGGTCGATGAATGTGTGAATTTTCACTCAGTGTATTGATTCATGTGTTCAATGTGTAAAATCTTGAAGTACGACCTTTTTAACATTCCGATATGTTTTCATGTTTTTTAATGCTCTTTCAGGGTTTGCTGTATCACACTAACTAAAGTGACAAGTGTATTTTTTTTCCATCAAAATTCTTCCGACTTTTATGTCACGTGTTTTTTCATTGTAATACTTTAACGGTAGAACGCGGTGGTGTTTGCTGACAGGATCGTTTTTCGTTTTGTGTTTTTGAGTTTTTTGTAGGGAGGGATTTGGTTTGTTTTAAAAGTTTGATTTAAGACTGTGACATTAGTTAGAGAAACACTCGAAATCAGTGAGTGAGTATTGGATAACTGTTTCGTAAGCCTAGTTTGAGACACATCAGCACCCACTGGGTTTTGAATCTAGGACCTTCCAGGTCGGGTCCCAGTGACTGAATGGCCTACGACCTGACCTTGTACCCGGAAGGTTGGGTGGGTTTGAACCCCTCAGCATGAGTACGTATTGCCGACTGACGAAACAGCTGCACAGTACTCCCTACTGGTTTTACAATGGTTCTCCAACCGATGTCAGCTCATGATGAAATCTTGTAACTAATGGAATCAAATCCCTACAATGTATTATTACTTCATTCAGTGGAAACTACTTCCTTACTTTATGACATTGGGAAGAATTGAAAACATTTCGTTGTCTGTCTCTTCATAATCTGTCACCTACACATTTATATGCTTTTCAAGTGTTAATTTATACGGATCTGCCTGGTTCCAAGTTTGATCACGGATTGATATCAGTCTGGGATGCTTCAACAATAGTCACCTTTGACCAAAACTGGGGATCGTGAAGAGATAAGGCCGTTGGATTCTGTCCTAGTGGCTGAATGGTCTATGAGCCCACCTCGTAACCTGAAGGTACTTTGTTTGGTGGCTAATGGGGTGGTGGGTGTACACTACTGAAGAGGCCTAGACCCGGGCGAAACTACTGTCCAGAACTCCCGTCTGGTTTCCAGTGGTTCTCTAACTGATATCAATCAGTGATTAATCGTGTGTGTGTGTGTATGTAAACATTCTGTTGACTGCGAAATGGATTACGTAATGGGCAATCACCAACTATACAACCACTGAAGCGCATTCAGCACCTTCTTAGATTCATTTATGCAAGATGAATAAGGCCTAGAACTGCAATGGTTAAGAAGTGAGCATACCATCACGACTATATAGCCAATGACAATATGATTTCCAACTTTTGAGAATTCATGGTATAGACTACTTGCCACTTGTCCCAGAGGCTTCCTTACCGGTCTTTGTTTGCTTTCCCTGGGGAGGTATGGAAAAAGCGAACAGGTGGTCAGGCCATGACGTGACGTCGTGGAATGAAGGATATTTATGGTAGGTTAGCATCGCTTGGTGCACCACAGCTGCTTGGTTGGGGTCCAAGAGATAGCTTGAATCGGTGGTTGGAAACGTTATCGGATATGACCCAAGAACCGCAGTCACTGGCGAAAATGCTGCAGTTTTTTTCTTTCTTCTCTTTTTGACTATAATTCGACGAATGCTGTTTGGTCTTGTTAATCCTTTATTCATTCTTTACCTTTATTTCATGTGTTTTTTATTATTATCGTGTAGCGCATCTTCTTGATGCTACATTGTATCAAGTTACGTGTTTTGAATAGAATAAAACATACTTATTGCCACAATTATCAACCAGCTATTATACCTGATTAATAGATCATATATGTTAAACGTTTGGCGGTAATCTGATTGCTGGTACTCATTCATTAGCAAGGCATATCTGAACTCTCGGAGGAGGAACGTATATTCTTTCTGAAGTTCGAATCTGTGTCAACCAATGCTGCAGTCGAAGATATTACATTTGAGCTATTCTAGCTAGCGATTGACCTTCTGTAGGACTGTATTGTGGATACTTTGATTGGATACTACAACCCTGGGTGACTTGGGTTCGAATCTCAGATGGGACATGAGTTCCTTGAAGGTTGCAGATACGCCTTTCTGGCTGATGAGAGCTAAGAAGTACGAAACTTAGGTCGGGAGTGACGTTCTGCAGGCTGATTCAATACCAATTCAGAGTGTATCATGACACAGTAAGCAATATGACAGACAGAATTCATTCTGCTTCAAGCGAAAGACTATCTGGATGACTTTGGTTAATTAATTAGTGTCCAATCAAAGTACACCACGTCTGTGTTAGATTCTTCAGATGTACTTGCTATAAATCCGTTGCTACTTTGTTATGTCTGCGCCTGTTAATTGCTATAACGGTAATGAAGTCCACTGATGCGCTAATACGTCTATTTGTCTGTTATGCCTTCCGATTCACTGAGCCACGCAAATATCAAAAGACAAAGGCTGGACTGTGACTGTAAGATATTGTATTGTATTGTACTACATAGTTTAAGAAACAACATATAATGAAGTCGGCTATATGATAAGGCAGCAGTAGTTTCGTGGGCAAAGTTCAACTGTAGCGTCGTCCCAAGGGATTCGAACGCACGAGTGACCTACAGCCGACCAATCATACAAATGAGGAATTTATGCACAAAATATGACGTATATTTACAAGAAAATGCATGAAAACACACATTAAACAGGGTATCTTTCTCTGACATGACTTAAAAATACGTCCCAGTTATAGTGAGGAGTATCAGTTGCTAAGTTAGACTAGTTTCTGTACATGTATTCATCGAGGTAGCCAAAGATGAGCCGTTTTTGTGAATTGTTTGTCTCTCTTATATTGTTGTGCAGTCTTTTCCAAAAAGCCCTCGGTTGTGTTACTATGGTTTCCAGTAAGAGAATCGACGACTAGTTATCAGGAAAATGTGGATAAGAAAACAAATTAAAATAAATGACATCAACTCGAAATCTATCCCTAGTCGTAATTCTAACCCTAAACGTAACACTAACCCTAATTACAAGCCTTATCCTAACCGTAAACCTAACCTTAATGCTAATTATGACCCTGATCCTAACCCTAATGAGCCATTCCTACTTTGTCCAAATAGTACTTAAAAACGTGATCTGAGTGCAATTTGCTGCTTAGCTGGTGAATGGCGTTGATATTTCAGATATGATAATGATAGGTGCGGTCAGCCAACGACCAGCATGCGTTCAAGGTCAGTAGGGTGTTCGCACTCATGGGACGCTATTGTTGAACTTCGCCCTTCCGTGGTGATATTGACTATGACATTGAATAACTTTTCAACATTTCTTGGTTCATAGTTGCTTAAGTCTGTACAACTTGTGATGACGTAAGATTTTGTTGTTCCCATTTGTCTGTTTGCTTCTTCTCCACTTCAAAAGTTTGCGTTAAGTGACAAACATTCTGTTATAGATTACATTAATATCATTTAATAAATAATGATTTATGTGTTGGTTTGTAGGGATTTGATTGGTTACAGGATTTTCATCATGAGCTGACATTAGTTAGAGAACCATTGGAAAACCTGGGAGTACTGGGCAGTTAGCTGTTTCGTCCTAGTTTGGGACTCTTCATCAGTACGCACCCACCGACGTGCCCTATTCAGGTAGGTAGTTACCTGGGGTTCTAGTGAGAAGTCCTGACCAGTAGGGTGCAGCAGGTCGGGTGTGAGGACAAATGCTCGCCGAAGACATTGGCTAGGGGTCGCGCTATGTCGTGAATTGGCAGAAGTTAGAATTCATGAGCTGGCCATTGGATCGGGTCCCAGTGGCTTAATGGTATACGAGCTCGCCTTATAACCGGAAGGTCCTGGGTTCGAATCCCGGTGGGTGCGTACTGATGAAGAGTCCCAAACTAGGGCGAAACAGCTGTCCTGTACTCCCAGATTTTCCGATGGTTCTCTAACTGATGTCAGCTCATGATGACAATTCTGTAAATAATGATTTACTTTATTCCAAAACAGTAGTACTTATGATACAGTATGGAATTTTCAGCATTTGCTCAACAACTTACTCAACAACA
The DNA here is from genome assembly GCA_944472155.2 of Trichobilharzia szidati. Lineage (NCBI taxonomy): Eukaryota > Metazoa > Platyhelminthes > Trematoda > Strigeidida > Schistosomatidae > Trichobilharzia > Trichobilharzia szidati. The sequence continues at coordinate 8,922 of CALYDE020000837.1, forward strand.
GCAAAAAAACGGCAACAACAGAAAAAGTACATTACAGGGTCACTTGACCTAAATTGATCGCACCAACTTTTAGCATTGGTAGAAACAGTAGACTCAAAATGTACAAATGTAAAAAGAATAGGAATAATGATAATGCTAGTATTACTGACACAAAATTATAAGATAGTGGGGGTATAGTATCACCGTAAAATTACAAATATGGGGAGAATAACTGAGCCGTTCCTTTTTCTGTGTTGATTACACAGTAATCCGTAAGTTTCACGTTTAAAACTATCTTTATCATATAGAACGTGGACCAAATAGGATATCGTTGAGTTTGACTATTCTAATGACAACCTTTAATACCCTTCATAGTATGGTAGAGTCATTTTTTGAGTAGCCCAGGAAAGACTGAGGGGATAATAATAATAGTAATAATAATAATAATATGCTTTATTCCAGAAACAGTACTAATGGTACAGTGTGGAATTTTCAGCACATATCTACAATATTGCATCTAATTTTGTCAAACATTTAAAAGGAGTATTTCAAAAAATAAATATAAAAACAACAAAAACAAAAGAAAAAACACAAAAATAGTAAAAAATGAGAAAAAAAAATACCAAGATGTAGGAAGGAAAATAAACAACATACTAAATAATATCCCAGTATTGGGCAGTGGAAGCTATGATATGATTATGCATGGTGACAGTAAAGCTATAATCAAACAAGAAGTTATGAAATGATATTTAAGAATGTTTATCACCAAGATGATCAGTTAATTTGATTGAACAACATTAAACAACCATAAAATAACATTTCAGGGTTGTTTTTTATTGTTAGGTCTAATGCGGTGTTTGTAGTGGTAGTGTGAGTAATCCTGCATAATACAAAATGCTAAGATGGTGATAATGGCGTTCACAACCAATGATTGTCAGTTAATATTGCCGAACAAAAAGAACAATTGGTAAGATGCCAGAGTTAGCAAATCCTGAAAGTGAAAGTTGAGTAATTCCATACTGTCTCAACTTCTTAGACGGAGGATTTTTTTTAGAAAGAGATAGGATATGGGATGACCGACCGAGAAAGGTCAGAGGGTAGAACTATACTAAAGGTATCATGTACCTGACTTATTCTCTATATCAGTGTCCTCGAGTGGAGCCCGAAAGGGAAGCGGCGAGTTGATCGTCCAAGGGTGACTTGGAGGAGGTCATGTGAAGAGGAGATGAAGGCGTGTGGACAGACTTGGAGCCAGGTGAAAACGTCGGCAGAGAATCGAACGCAATGGAGACACACGGCTGAAGCCCTATGTTCCTCTAGGAATTAAAGGAAACAATAATAATAAGCTATAAGCATCAGGTGAACTAATGAGTTCATTATGATCACGTTTATTCCTGAAAGTGAAATTAACTATCTGACATTTAGAAGGATTTAGCCTAAGACCACTCAATTTAGACCGTTGACTAATGTCCTACAGAAAAACCATTCATTCTGGAATAATCAGCTGGAGAAGCAGTGGGCAACGACACAATAAGGTCGTCATCGTATTCAATAAACTTGGCTTCTTCCGAACAAGGTAAGTCATGTAGAAAGGGAGAAAAAAGATGTGGAGAAGGATGAGGAGGAGAGAGAACAGCACCTTGAGGGACACTGGCTTCAGTAACCAAAGAAGAGAAAGATTTGCCTTAATATACAGTTTGCTATTCTCTCATTGGACACTAGTAGCTAGTGTGACGTGTATCTAGTCCTTTCTTTGTTGCAGACTGAATTCTATCAGTCAGTTAGGTTTGCAATGTGGCCACCATTCTAGTAGGTAGCTCGCCATCATGGTGCACACTGATTTGATGATATTAGATAGTTGGAGGCAATCGGCCACAGGAAGCCTTGCGGGGACCTAGGTTTCGTGCTTGTTGCCATTCACCAGTAGTCGGCAAGGCGTATCTACAACTTTGAAGGAACTCATGTGGCTTCTTCTGAGATTCGAACCCGCGTCACCCAGTGAGTACTGCAGTCAGAGACGTTACCACTGAGCCCGCTATTCGGGCTCGCAATTGACCTCCTGTAGGACTGCAGTGGGTATTTTCATTGGACACTAGTCAGTAACTAGTGCGACGTGTCTAGTCCTTTCTTTGGTGCAGAGTGCAGCTCAATGGTAACGTCACTGACTGCAGCACTGGGTGACGCGGGTTAGAATCTCAGAAGGAGGATTGTAGATACGCCTTGCTTACTACTGGTGAGTGCCAACTAACACGAAACCTAGGTCTTGGCAAGGCTTCCTGTGGTCGATTGCCTCCAATTATCTAATATTATTCTTTGTTTGAGAAATAAGAATACAACCAATTAACAGTGTAGGACTCAATCGATGCCCATTATCCCCATTCCTATTCAACTTCATCATAGATGTACTAATGGACTTTACCCTAACACACTTCAGCGACTCAGGGATTGACTTGCTACCAGGGAATAATCTCGCCGACTTAGAATATGCGGACGATATAGTCCTTCTAGGCGAGGACGCTGACAAAATGCAGAGTCTACTGAACACCTTGAGCAACAATCTTCGTATGTTTGGTATACGATTCGCCCCTGTAAAATGTGAGATGATGCTGCAGGATTGGACTTCACCGACCCCTAGATTAGAAATAGGAAGTGAAGTGGTAGAGCACATTGACCGCTTCACTTACTTGGGAAGTACCATCAGCCCTAAAGGGTTGATCTCCAACGAAATCTCAGCACGAATACAGAGGGCTAGTTTCGCATATGCCAGGTTACGCCGTCTCTGGCGTAGACGCGATATCCGACTATCGACCGAAGGGCGTGTGTACTGCTCATCAGTCCGCTTCGCCCTCCTTTATGGCTGTGAGCAAGACCTGGCCATTGAGAGTGGAAGACATAAAAAGATTAGCTGTCTTCGATCATAGGTATCTGCGTTCTATCTCCCGTGTGAAGTGGTATAATAAGGTGAGCAATATTGAGGTTAGGCGTCAGGTGCCAGGTAAGGCGGGGAAATCAGTCGACGAGACTGTGAAATTACATCGACTGAGATGGTTAGGACATGTGTTACGTATGCCTAGCCTAGTCATCGCCTTCCTGGAATGACGGGCAATGTTAGCTGATATAGGGCCAGGCTGGAAAAGAGCTAGCTATTGGCGGTCAAACGAAAACATGGCACCAGTCAATGAAATCCACAACATTTAGTCTAAGCCACGTAGGAAGATGTCGACTTCCTCATTGAAAGTTTGGGGTCCTCGGGACGGTAAAAACTAATAGTTGGAAACAATTGGTGACATGGCTCAAAGTCATCGTTCTCAATGGCTGGCTCAGATGCATCCACTCCTTGTGACTTATGATTTCCAATGGAACTATATTGTTATTCGTTACTACTATTCCTTTGTCTCACACCTCTGTTTACTGTCTCTATTATGTATTTCTTCTACTTTCTTCTCTTGCTTTGTGTGCTGCATGGAGGGAGTGTGGCGACTTGAACTGCTGCACATATGTGCAAAGTTCTATCTCGAAAACCGACCGACCGACCGACTCAATCGATGTCATGCAAAGTTTATTTAACACAAGAAGACATCTGGAAACACAGTGTCAAAAGTAGATGTATGTGTTATCTAGTCGAGGAAAGAACATCAAATATATATATTTAGCTCTCTTGTTTAAAGCAGGAAACACCACCTTAAGTACATCTACTCTGTGTTTTATAAATGCGAACTATTTAGGCTTGAGTTTTGAGTAAAAGTAATTTATTTTTTCTCCTACTCTCTCTCTCTCTCTCGTTTACCGTTCCATTTTCTCTTCATCTTAAAGACAGACAGAGAGGTAGATAGATAGAGAGAAGCACACATGATGAGGCTTTTAATATATGATTTTAATTCTATTAACATACTTTCGCCTTGTTGTAACAAGATTTCACAGTCTCTCATAGGTGGGTATGTATGTGTGTAGGCGCATACAACAGAATTTAATACATTAAATCGCTTATAAATGTATAACGAATAGTTTTAACACTGTGAAAGGATTATAAAAGTTTGCCAAGATAATTAATTCGCTTATAGAACAAACACCCCCAACACAATTTTACAACTTTCATGTGGATAAACAGTAAAGATAAGCCCATAAAGTAAAGCTTGTGTTAATGAAAGCAGAAAACAAGATTATTACGAGTAGGAATTAACTCTTTTTTAAAAAAAAACCGTTAGCAATACAGCAACTAACAAGAAAAGGTTAGAAATATACGTGATAAATTATGTTAGTGTGAAAATATTCGATTTATCAGGCACGGGATAGAATTCTTCTTCTTACTGTATTGTCTACAACTTTTGACTCACTTCGATATTATTATTATCATTATTGTTTCCTTTAATTCCTAGAAGAACATAGGGCTTCAACCGTGCGTCTCCACTGCGTTCGGTTCACTGCTAAAGTTTTCACCTGGCTCCAAGTCTGCCCACACGTTTTCATCTCCTCTTCACATGACCTCCTCCAAGTCACCCTCACACTGACGACCAACTCGCCGCTTCCCATTCAGCTGGGTTCCACTCGAGCGATGGTCTGTCTAGTGATGTCACTCGATGGTTTCCTCAGAGTATGGCCAGCCAATCCATCTCCATTTCTTCCTGCCTATTTGTTGCACAATCGGTTCGCTCCCAAAGATCCCTGTTGTTGATCTTTTCTGGTTGGCCATCTGATCTTGAGTATTGAGCGAAGACAACTGTTAATGAAGGTCTGTAGTTTGTTTGAGATGCTCTTTATGACGCGCAGTGCAAGTCTCTGATCCGTATAGTAAATAGCACTGACTTCACATTGGAGTTGAAAATCCGGATCTTATATTCGAAAGATCTTATTCCAAAGAGAGTAAGTACCCTTGGTACAATGCTGCATCTCATTTTCTCATTACATGGGGAATAATTAAAATAGGGCATTTACATTACTACTACTACTAGTAATATTGTTCAAATAGTAGTGAATATGAAATTAAATGCGCATCGGTGGCACAGCGGTAGAAGGCTCGCCAACCACGCCCCATGTGGTCCGGGGTTCGATTCCCGGCCGCCAACGCACTCCTTTACTTCGCTCGATAAGCCAGTAGTATTGTAGCGACAGAAGGCAAGAGTCAGGCAACAGATCATTTATTAAGGAAATCAACGCATATTTATATATGTTTTCATGTACATTACTATGGATATGTAAACAAACAAACACAGTCTTCCGATTGGCTGTTTCTCACGTAAAGTTAATCTTTCATCTATTTGTGACTGTTTCTTGAATGTCAAATCTTCTATATGTTAACTGCATCCGCCTACGCAAAGTCTGCTGTGGTCGGTTTTGAATCAATCTTTGTTCACATTTTCTCACGACAAATCTTGGGAACGTAAGTATTGACGTAAATTACTGTCTACCAATTTGGCTAGTAGACAGCTCCCACCACAGTATGACTGGTAAATAGGGAAGGTTGGGGCTAATGTGAGGCTGGCTAGCAAACCCATCCCTTAGAAAATAAACACCGCTGCTACCGAAACTTCAAGTATCTACCTTGAAGGTGCCCTATGTTCCACTGGGAACGTAAAGGAATAAAAATAATAAATGTTTTAAATAGTCGCCGGAGTAAATAATACTTTCGGCAACATTTCGCTTCCTGGCCATAGGTGTAGCGGTACCAACACCAGTCAGAGTTTTTCAGTGAAGGTGGCTTGGATTTATATCGACCACGTGAGTTTCGCCGTTGAGGGGAGTTTGGACGACAGGGTATGTTTGACCTAAGTAGCTGCTGGACAGAGTTGCATAACTGTATTACTGCAGTGTCCTTACTCGAAGTCTGTTCGGCAACTGAGCATATTTCAGTAACTGGCCGTTTAGTTATTTCTAGAATTTTGTCTGCAGAAACAGCTAAGTCATCTATAATAACACCCTGAAGTGTCACAAGTACAGCCTGTACTGACTGCGGCAGTTAGGATGAGAAGAGTTCTCTGAAAAGTCCTTCATCAAACTGACGTTGGCCAATAACTTCCCTCATTCTTGTAAGCACGTTTACGGCTGACTGATCACCTAACTCGACGTTGCGAAATAATTCGTCGAGACACTGTCGATCCGTGAGAACGTCTCTCCTTAGGAGGTTTGATTTAAGCAACTCGTACGAGTTGCTTACCTCTGGGCTCGACATCTGTGCAGTTACGCACTTTCTGAATTCCCACGGCTGGGCGTGAACAACTGCAAGGAACTGTGAACGTTGATCAGTTATCCCACGTTCGCTAAAATCAGACTCAGCTATCTGAAACCATGATTCAGCATTATCTGGCTAAAATGGTACGAGCTGAACAGTTTTGGCAGTTGAGCGAATGCGGATTACCTTAGGAGTATGATTACTCATGACGGAATATATATATATATATTTAAATAGTACAAGAACAAATACAAAATGGAACGAACTCACCGGATTTGTCTGTGTATTTACCAAAGATGAAGTTCGCGGTAGGGCTCACCAGTTTAGAGGCTGACACGTATTGACGTTCACGGATAGTACGAAGTATACTAACGCAAGATCTAATACCCACAACTTCTATAGGATTCGTTCCGCGTAGACCAAAGGCAAAGCAAAACAACACAATTGATCGTCCAAAATACGAGATATATTTTGGGACCAAATCGGAGTGCGAGATAATTGCTTAGCTGGCTAGGGATCGTGCACGAACGTGACACGACGAAGTACCGAATAGCGCGGATGCTTGACCCGAAAACCTTCAGCTAAACAAGTCGACTTAAATAGTGGAGGTCAGCATCCAATGTTCAGTGATGGTTTGTAGGGATTTGATTGGTTACAGAATTTTCATCATGAGCTGACATTAGTTAGAGAACCATTGGAAAACCTGGGAGTACTGGACAGCTATTTCGTCCTAGTTTGGGACCCTTCATCAGTTCGCACCCACCGGGTCAATAATTTCGGGGAATTATTTACCGCTACAATACCATTAGAGGTCATACTTTACTAGAATAAGAGGAATTATATGCAATATGTATTGATGGAAAATAAGATCCGGATTTTCAACTCCAATGTGAAGTCAGTCAGTGCTACTTACTATACGGATCAGAGACATGGCCAGCGCGTCATAAAGAGCATCTCAAACAAACTAAAGACCTTCATTGACAGTTGTCTTCGCTCAATACTCAAGATCAGATGGCCAGAAAAGATCAGAAACAGAGATTTCTGGGAGCGAACCAACACAGCAGGAACCGATTGTGAAACAAATGTGCAGGAAGAAATGGAGATGGATTGGCTGGCCATACTCTGAGGAAACCATTAAGTGAGTGACATCACTAGACAAGCCATTGCTCTAGTGGAACCCGGCCGAAAGGGGAGCGGCGAATTAGTTGGTCATCAGTGCAAGGATGACTTGGAATAGGTCATGTGAAGAGGATGTGAGGGCATGTGGGCAGACTTGGAGCCAGGTGAAAACTCTAGCAGAGAACCGAACGCAATGGAGACGTACGGTTGAAGCCCTATGTTCCTCTAGGAATTAAAGGAAACAATAATAATAATAATATATTGATGGAGGTGTTTTCGGTGCCCGAAATTTTAAGCCGGCCGCCGATTACTTCTTCCTTTTCTTTGACTCCCACTGACTGACTGGCTGACTCACTCACTCACCTTCACATTCTTCTCTCTCTTCCTGGATGTATTGATTACGCAATGAATTATTATAGATTACGCTCCCTTTCTATTACACACAATCAATCGATAAATTATCATTCACATAATAAAATGACATCCTATTGATATTTCTCTTGTGGTATGAATAACTCCGCTTCTTTCTGTTTTTCGTTTGTTTGTCTGTTTTTATTTGACTTTTTCCCTAACAATTTAATTATTTTTGAGGGTGTGTGGGGAGGAGACTGAGGCAGAAAAGGTTTGTAGAGACAAGAGGCGATGTACTTTTTGTTCGGTTTAGACAGTGAATGAAGGCAGAACACAATCGTAACTATAGTAATTATCATGATTATTCTCAGAATAGTGTATAGTGCTAAAAATTTAATTAAATCAAAATAAAATTATCTACAATATCGATTTTTTCCTTATTGATGTCTCCAATCTAATACAGATTTTACCAAAGGGGAATGTATATTTAACATTGTATTCAATCTTTTGTTTGTTTTAATGTTGTGAGTCTATAAACTGACAGGAGTCAAGTAGCCGACAGGAAGCGTTGCGTTTAGGTTTTGTGCTTGTTAGCGGCACTTATCAGTATGAAGTGTATATCTATAACTCCGACGGAAGTGACGTATACCCGCCACAATTAAGCCCGAACCTCTTTACCTCTCAAAGATGTGCTTCAGTAGGAGCAATGCATAGCTATTCTGTTTTAGTTTGTGATTCTTCATTACCTACTCAGAGGTTCAACATAGGACATATTAGTATATATGTAAAACTTGGGCAGCACTGTGGTAGTAAGTAATTCCATGCTAGTTTGTTTATTAGATGTATTACACACTGAGTGAAACAGTATTGCTATTTACTGGATGACACAGTTCCGAACAAAATTTATTATTGTTCATAATCACATCGTCAATTATAATCACACGATTTCGAAACTTGAGTTATGTAGTTTCCTTTGTTCTCTCCTATTTGTCGTCGTTGGGGTAGTAGAATTTTCCAGATATCGGGGACAGGTGATGAATCATTCCTATTACACGTGTTGATTCGTAGTTGATACGATAAACAAAGCTTCTGTGATCAGTCTCTCCCTCCATTCACCCTGTTACATCAGATTTTAAAACTGTCATCTTATCCCATCCTATTGTGTGGTTGTGTGTAATTGCACGTAGCGAGTGCTATAGCTGAACTATTCTCCAGATTTCTTATCTTATTCGGGTCAATCAGTCTATATTTCACTAGGTTTTTGTGCTCGGCTAGTGTGACTGACTGCACCTGTTCTATTACTTCGACTTATGTATTTGACGTGATAATCAATGTAGGCAGGGTATTAGATAAACTAAATTGTTTTGTTTAATTGGCTCCACAGGATCATTTTAAGCTTGTTTCTAGTTGAGTTTGTGGCTTTGAATACCAGCCACTTTTATTCCTGTCTGTATTGTTAAGAATTCCGCGTAAGGTTTCTGAGGTTCCTTCTTTGTATGGAGTTATTACTGATGATTTAAATTCCCTATTGCTGGTGTTTTCATTATCCTATGGATGTTTGACATACATGTCACCATTAATATTATTATCACTTTCGCTACTATCATTATTTATTTTATTTTTACATTTTCCTACATACTTCCTGATTAATCTGTCAGGGTAATTATTAAGTTTCAAAGCTTCTCCCGTATGCCTCACTTCCTCTCTTTGATATACCTTGGTACCATTTAGTTTCTCTATCCTATTGCTTAAACATTTCACCAATCCTATTTTTACTAACATAGGATGGGATGATCGGAAATCCAAATATCTGTTTGAATGTGTGGGTTTCCTGTAAACACTATTGTGTGTTTAACTTCCCATCTTCTTTCCTTTTTTATGTTGCAATCTAACATTGGAAGCTCCCCTTCCTTGACTGCCCTGTGAATTCCAACATCTAGTGGGACTTCGTGACCGGTAGGGTGCAGCAGGTCGGGTGTGAAGAAAAATACTCACCGAAGACATTGGCTCTCGGTCGCGCTATGTCGTGAATTGGCAGAAGTTAGAATTCACCAGTAACTGGATAGGAACTCAGTGACTTAATCGTTCTCGACAGTACGCACGCACTACCCCTTCAGAGATCGAATCAGGGACGTTCAAGTTACGAGGACAATTAATATGATGTTCACTAGTGACTGACTGAACGAAGAAGTTACCCGTAGTCCTAGTGAAAAGTCATTGCCAGTGGGGTTCACCAAGTTGTTGCTATTGGCTAGCTTAAATCGCAAATTCATGGAGGCTAGAATTCATGGGTCGTTGAGTTCTAGCCGAGGCGGCTGAATGGTCGACTAGCTTAGTCTCGTAACCTAAAAGTTACGGGTTCGACAGCTGGTGAGGTTGTAGGCACTCACTATTGAAGAGTCCTAGAATAGAACGAAATGGTCTGTCCGTCTGTTTTCGACATAGAACTTTGCACAGATGTGCGGAAGTTCAAGTCGCCACACCCCCTCCATGTAGCACACAAATCAAGAGAAGAAAGTAAAAAGAAATGCAAAATAGAGACGGTAGACAGAGATATAAGACAAAAGGAATAGTAATATCGAAGAACGATATAGTTTCATTTGAAATCATAAGTCACAAGGATTGGATGCATCCGAGCCAGCCATTGAGAACGATTTTGAGGCATAACACCAATTGTCTCCAACCTTCATTGGTGTTTACCGTCCCGAAAAACCCAGCCAGCCAGTCAGGAAGTTTACACCTTCCTACATGACTGGCTAGCTAAAACTAACTGTTGTGGATTTCATTGACTGATGAGGCCATGTTTTGGTTTGACCGCCGATAGCTCTTTTCCAGCCTGGCCCTATATCAGCTAACATTGCCCGTCACTCGAGGAAGGCGATGACTAGGCGAGACATGCGTAACACATGTCTTAATCATCTCAGTCAATGTAATTTCACAGCCTCGTCGATTGATTTCCCCTCCAACTCATCTAGCACTTGACGCCTAACGTCAATATTGCTTACCCTATTATACCACTTCACACGGGAAATAGAACGCAGGTACCTATGATCAAAGACAGCTAACCGCATTTCTCATGTCTTCCACTGTCAATGGCCATGTCTCAATCACAGCCATAAAGGAGGACGGAGCGGACTGATGAACAGTACATACGCCCGGATATCACGTATACTAAGCCAGAGACGGCGTAAACTGGAATATGCAAAACGGTTGTCAATGCTTCTCTAACTGATATTCATTCGTTACAAAAATCGAACAATTCGTTAAAAGGTAAAGCCTACACAAAAGTGTTGAATGAAAATTTTCGTCAGTACATTTAACCAGGAGTGAAATCTAGGAGGTTTGTGTAAAACTAAGGGAGTATTTTACCATTTAGGCACTTAATTGAATTTTAGATTTTCCCGTCGATTGATTGGACCGAAGTGCTCGGTCTCAGGTTGACATGTCGGCTTCTTGAGCAGATGCTTCGACGATGTCTGGGTATTTAATTAGTATTTAATTGGTGGATGGTGACTAGCAGTGGAATCCAGACATCGTCGAAGCATCTGCTTAAGAAGCCGTCATGTCAACCTGAGACCGAGCACTTCGGTCCAATCAATCGATGGGAAAATCTAAAATTCAATTAAATCAATATGACCCGGTGGCTCTGGTGGCCCAAGTGGTCTAGTGGATAACGCTTTGGCGTTTGAAACTACGGCCACTGGGTTCGAGCCTCGGTGGGAACATCATCACTCACTGAGAAATGCAGGTACATCCAGCTGACGAGTCCCAAATAGGACGAAATGCGCATCCCGTATTCCACTGCTAGTCACCATCCACCAATTTAGGCACTTAGTCAGAATCCAACAGCTACATGAATTCTGTACCACTACTGTTATCTCCATCCATCCACACGTGTTTCTGTTGCTTTCCTCTTTCAGTAATTGCTCTTTAGTCAACCGATTATCATAACTTTTCAGTTTGTTCACCCACCCACCCCCCCACACACACACATTTATACATAATTTCTAATCACCTGATGGCGATTTCATTATGTCACTTATCTCTCTCGCATAAAACAAAAACAAAAAATGAATATTAATTGTAACAGAACAGGTATTTAGGAGTACATGTGATTGATGTAGATTTATGTGCATTTCTGTGCTGTGCTGTGTGTGTGCATGTGTGTGCGTATATATAAGACAGAAGTAGAACTGAACTACATTGACTAACTTAGAATTGTGCAGTGAAATCACATATATATATATATATTCAACCTGTCTCACTTTACATATTATTATCATTATTGTATCCTTTAATTCCTACAGGAACATAGGGCTTCAGCCGTGCGTCTCGATTGCGTTCGGTTCTCTGCTAGAGTCTTTACCTGGCTCCAAGTCTGTCTCTCACTTTACATAAAACAGTTCCAAAGGTAGGAAGAGAAAAAAAAGAGAGAAGAAATGGAAACCAAGTGTAATAAACAGAAATTTACAACAGAAACAACAAAGGTGTGATCCCATGGAGATCAGAAAAGAGTGAATGATGAATACATTGGCGTCATTTGGCGACGATTTGGAGGCAGTAACACCAGTGCTCTCTCTCTATTAGTTCTTATTGTCTTGAGGACTTTGGTTAGTCAGTTTAAATTTTATCCATATGACTCAAATCGACAGTCAGAGACTTCATGAACTGATGCCGTCTTTTTGGTTTGACTAGAAGATTGTTATGATGCTAGATCTTTTGTCACGAGGTCACTGCTTAACTACTGACCAGTGCCCACTTAACTGGTAAAGCAGAACACGAAGAGAATCAACTGTAAAACCAGGTTCATTTATTATGACAAAAGTGACTGTATTTATACAGAAAATAAGGTAGACTGGAAATCAACCAATCCGGTTGAGAGTTTGAATTGTGCAAGCGTCCAATCAGAAGCAAGAACAATTGCATGTCAACGACTTGTTAATAACGCGATAATAACTTGACTGATGACCTGATAATTGCATGTGTTTTGCCTCTTCCTAACACCTCCCCTTTTAAGATAGGGCTACCGGTAGCTTTTGTATCGCGGAATCACTTGTAGGTACTTTGGCGGTCTTGGTTGTCGTTGTGATCTCCTTGGCTGCTTGGACACTTTGCCTATGTTCCGACTATTTTGGCCATGTGACGTTTTCGGATCCGTCGTATCTATCAATAGCTCAAATTGTACGTCGGCGGACTTGGAATCGTTCAACTGTCTACCAACTAGTCCATTTCTTATTTGATTGGCATGCCTGACCCAAATAAGGTCTCCAACCTTGATCTTGTAAATGACTTGGCCTTTTCTTCCAACGATCACTCCAGAAACCCATGGGCGATCTCTCCGTATGTAATCACGAACCAGTACTGACTGACCAACCATGAAACTTCTTTGCTTGGTGCCATGACGTCTATTGAACCAAAATTCACTATTTAGACCACATTTGCTCCGTCTTGATGGGATCGGGATAATTGTATCCAAAGTAGTACGTAATCTTCTTCCAAACATAACTTCTGCGGGAGATGTTTGATTTGGGCATGATGGGTTGGTTGTGGTTCGATAAATGAAGAAGAAATTGTGCAATACATCCTCTATCGATCCATCCCCGTTTGACTTCTGAAGTGCGCGCTTTGCTCTTCCTAACAAACATATTAAGGGGGTAAGGTATGATGATACTACTTGTATACTCGGGGAAATGATTGATCACGGATAGGATGTTATTATTATTGCCTTTTTGTTTCAAGTAGAATATAAGGCCTTACGTAGGATTCTTTAATAAAGCAGGAATTAGGATGGTGGTATTCAAACCTACAAACTCACTCAGACGGGACAAGCTCTGTAGTCTAAAGGACCCTATAGGTTGACCCAATTAAACAAAATAATATAATTTACAAAATACCTTGCAATGACTGTGAGTTAGCTCAACTACAAAGGTCAGTCAAATCAGTAGGTCGGGGGTAGTAAGATTGTCAGAACATAAGAATTTAACTAAGGTTAGAATGATTGATCCCTCGAAGACAGATGAGTAATTTAGAAAAAAAACTCAGCAGTCGCACTGCATGCATTAACACACAACCACATAGTACGCTGGGTGGGACACAGTCAAAATTCTAAAACGTAATATAGGTAGCTGGAGATAGAGAGAGATTGATTACTGAATCCTGCCTGGTTCATCGAGTCTACACCCAACACAACACATGCATCAGAAATGACTCAATGGAAATACAAGAGATATACATGGAAGATATTATTACCACCAGTCAGTCAAATCAGAGGAGAATAATAAGTAATCTTAAAATTCTGTTTCAATTCACATACATTAAAACATTCTAAGAAGTTGCTTATTTTTACTATAAAAACACTCGTCTTATTTCCTATCTGATTGTATTTGATTGATAACACTAATATTACTATTTCTTAATGTACATTATCCCATACTGATTTTATTTAAATGTCTGATCATCAATTTTTATTCATGTATATAAATGAAGCAAAAAAGTTGTGTGAGCGACTTGATATGATTATGAGTGGCAATAAATTCTGCTCGAAAGGTAGTCATCAGTTAATATTACTGTACAGCGACACTGTGTGATTTATCAAAATAAAATCTTACATATAATGGAGTTATACTCTACCACCATAGTGCCCAAGTTTTATACTTTTTTCAATAGTTATCTCCACTTTGTCCTATTTTTCTGCCATCCTCTTTATCTGGTCCCACGATTGTCTCTAGTCTCTCATCCCTTCGTCGAAGCTCTCGAACCCTTCGCCTTTCGGCTACAAGTCAAGGTTGTAAGCCATTCAGCCACTATGATTGGAGTCACCAGCCAATGAATTCCAGCTTCTACCAATTTGTGATTTCAACTCGACTAACACCAGCCAAATATCATCCAAGGCGAGTATTTACCCTCAAAGCCGACTTGATGGATCCCACTAGTCACAACTTCTCATTAGAATTTCAGGAAGGCCCTCTGTTTGATCCATACAATATGGGTGCATACTGATGAAGAGTCTCAAACTAGGCTGAGGAAACAGCTGTCCAGTACTGCCTCACTGGTTTTTAATGGTTCTCTAACTAATATCAACCGGTAATCAGATTTCAAGGAAATCTAATCCTTATAAATGAACTTCTATAAATAATCATTGATGACATTAGGTGTCACATGACAAGTTTTCAGGAAAGTGAATACAGCAAGTATAAAATTATGTTATATATATATATATATATATTAATTTAGACAAAGCAATAAGAAGACGTAATTTGTCTGTCTGAATCGTGTAGTGTTGTATTTGCACGCACAACACATTTCGAACAATCTGATCACACACGGACTTGTCATAGGATCATATATGAAATTAATAAAGAGGTGAGAGGTGAGAAAATAGACAGGTTAGGTCAAGTTAAAAGGACATATTCAAGGTCAAAATAACAATAACAGAGGTAATAGTACATCTACCCTGGTCGGTATCAGAACAAAATTTACCAAGGAAGGTGGTTTAGTGTGATGACGAATTGTTGCTTTGATCGCATAGACGTGGTTTAAACTTCCTAATTACCAGCTAGAGCTTCCACAAACTTTAGGATGCTCCCTCCCCCAAATACGTTTTATAGATCCGTTTAAAAGATGTGTTAACGTCACTTTTATGTCCTGTCTCCTCTATAATATGTTTCGTAGTAGAGGAGCTAGATTGGTGTCTGTTCTCACCACTTATGTTTGACATATAAGGTGTACTATTAAAGGCGTTTTGATAGGACTTTAAGTTGAAACAAGAATTTAAGAAGACGTCGTTTCTCTGATACACCTCTAAGGTGTATTTACGGAATGCATTCAGGACAATCTGATCACAAACACAGCTACTTGTTATACATTTATATAAAATTAAAACAATTAGTCCCTTTGATAAATTTGAATAAGGCATTTAGAAGACAATTTTGGTGAGTTGATATCGCCGCTTTACAACTAACATGGTTCACAATAATAAAATAAAATAAAGATCATGACAATTACTCAGTTATATAAAAAACAAAAGTACATACTACTAATGACCAATCATATTTAAATAGGTCAAGTAGTCAGTTCATGGTAGGCGAAGGTTGAAGTCTATTGATTTTTGTACACACCTTCAATAACCTTGAATTAGAGTTATATATGTCCAAACCAAGTTCACTTTAAACAGTTTGAAAAAATTTGGGCATTGGGTATATGATATTCATTATAATAAAGGTTCTTTTTGTATTTCCCAATGAATGAAAAACAAAACGATATTGTTGGATTTACTGACGTTTCGTTATTTAATGCTGCTAATAGCTTTATCAAAGTATTATTAAACCGGAATTTACAAAATCTCAGCATATATATAACGAAGAGTTAAGAGGTGAGAAAATAGACTTAGGTCAAGTTAAAAGGACATATTGAAAGTTAAAATAACAATGAAGATCACTAAACCAAATAACAAAGGTAATAGTACATCTGTTATGGTGTCAAAATAAAGTTTACTAACTTGATCATCGTTCGTCAGTTTGGGGTCATTTTTCGTTGTCAAGTTGGTCAATTGGTAAAGATAACAAAACCATCATGTGTAGATTGTTGGATTTGATAAGTGTATAAGATTATAAAAGCAGCGTGTGTTTACATAATGAAAGTGCTTATCACATTCGTGTTGGTTTTGTCACTTGATGGGGGAAGGGAGGTGTTGTAACCAGGTGAGATTCTGGTTTAGTCCATCATTCCTATTCAGGCAATTTAGATTCCACTTGATATGAAGTGCTTCTGATATTAGACGTTCTTTGTGATTTCTGAAGTTTTCCGGATGACGATTTCAATATTGTCAAAATCAATTTTGTGGCTTGATTCTATAGCGTGATGATTTTCCAAGTTTTTCTAGTTCAACCGGATTTCTCGGTGGTCGAACAGAGGCGGCTTTATGGTGTTCATTTCTTCTGATTTCGATTTCTCGAGATGTTTGTCCGATGTATATCGCATCACATTCCAAGCATTTTATTTTATAGATACAATTAGATAGAGAATCTTTAGGGATTTGGTCTTTTATATGGACAAGGTTGTTTCGTAGTGTGTCTGATGTTTTGAAGAAAACTCTAATGTCGAGCTGATTGAGTACTATTCTGATATCATCTGACGTCTCTGCTCTGTATGGAATGACGATTGTTGAGGTCCATGTCTTCGAAATACGTTTTCGGTCATACTTAATGTCTGTGTTGTTTTTGTTGATGAAGTTCCTTGGGTAGTTTTTTCTTTTAATTTTGATTACAGCTTGATGACACACCGTCTTTTCAGTACAAGTATGGAATTTTCAGCATGGATATCGGTAGCCCAAATTTTGCAGGCCGACCATAGATATCAGGTGTGCGTCGGCAGGGGATCGAACCCCGGACCATGTGTATGGTCGGCGAGAGTCCTAACCACTGTGTCATTAATATTAATTTTGTGACCTGACATTACTAAGTGTTTTGCAATGGATGATGCTGGATTTCTATTCAGATTAATCGTATTGGGATTTTCTATATGATTTAATAACCATTTTGGAACATGTTCTTTTCGACGACCACACTGGAACGTTCTATTGGTTCTACGTATATAAGTGTCACTGCAACTGTAGGTGAATTTGTAGATACAGTTTGAAGTAGAGTCCACAGAAATTCCTCCTTTAATCGTAGGTACAGGGATCGAAAATGTTCGGCATGTGAGAGGGAGGGAGATGCGACGTAGAACAATGTGCGTTTGATGGCTTACTGAAGTGTCTTTGAGCTGTCAACTTTATTGTTAACCATGTTAGTTGTATCAAGCGGTTTTTAAGAAACTACGAAATGACGACATCATCTCGCGAGATTTGTCTTCTAAATGCCTTATTCAAATTTATATGAAAGGGGTTAAAATATATTTCTAAGGATAAAATGAACTTTGCTTTTATAACTGAAATTACCAAGGCAGGTTGAAAGTAATGACAGATAATATTCAGGCCTTTTTTTAAAGCTAAAGTTTCAACGAATTTATGTATATGGCGTAAGCCTGTTTTATGCATGGGTTCATGACAGGTCTCTACGATATAGATAGTGTTGGACATTTATTCCTCGGATTAATTAAACCAGGCGACTTTGAATTTTCTATAGTTTGGTTTGTAAGGGTTAGTTTTGTTTCTACGAGTTGATCACGGATTGATATCAGTTAGAGAACGATTGAAAACCAGCACGGAGTACTGGACAGCTGTTTCATCTTAGTTTTGTGAATCATCAGCAGTATGCACCCACTCCACAGGGGTTTCGAACCCAGGACCTTCCGGTTACAAGGTAAGCTAGCTCGTATACCATTCAGCCACTGGGACCCGAATCAGTGGCCAGCTCATAAATTCTAACTGCTACGAATTCGTGATTTAGCGCGACCCCAACCAATGTCGTGACTAGTGAGGTCCATCCAGATGTCACGTGTGAGGATGGTTGTCCCGCCGACGACATTGGTTGGGGTCGCGCTAAATCATCGATTAGTTGAAGTTAGAATCCATGGGCTGGCCAATGAATCGGGTCCCAGTGGCTGAATGGTATACGAGCCAGCTTGCCTTGTAACTGGAAGGTCCTGGGTTCGAACCCCACAGTGTGGGGGCGTACTGCCGATGACTCCCAAAACTAGGATGAAACAGTTGGCTGTCCAGTACTCCCTTGTTTTCTATGGTTCTCTGACCTTGAATTTTCCCTTGCAACTACTTTGGAATGTCCATATGAACTGTGAACAAGATTTGACCGAATAGTTCCAAAATAATTGGGCGCCAAGTGAGAAGTAGACATTTGGAAAAACTTATATATATATTTGTAGAATCTCAGCGAAATTGAAATGATTAATTCCAACGTTTCCTACTTTCGGCAATCTGGTCCGAACTTCTTCAGGGAAATTAATCGAAATTAACATAACAGAGGTTTATATATAAAAAGGGGGACATCTCTTGTTTTAAAAAAAATTTTTTCCAATCATATGAGTCATGAAACAGGTATCAACATGTATAATAAACAAAATTGTATGAACTGTGATCAAAATTTCACCTCGGACTTACAAATATTAGTCTACTTTTGTTAAACCCTTTAAACAGAGTGTACTTTTTCATCAGAATTTTAGTGATTACGTTCGGCTAAAGGTTCATGGTCGTAGATAACTGAATATGAAAATATATTTGTGTATACGCGGTATACAATGGTGTGTGTGGGTAAACAGTCATAAAACATTTGTTAGCCTCTGCATAAGAAGATATAGGCAATCGGGAATTTTGACCAAGTGTAATTAATTATTGGTACACGTCCATTTTGTGTTTATTAATCAGGATTTGCCATGCATCAGCTAATACACATCACATCTTCACGTCTGTTCAAACTGTTGGGATTCACCCACATATATGTAGAGCTTCCGCACTCACTGTTTCTATATGCTTTGGAATATGTTCTGTAGCTCAGGCCTGTAAAGATCCTTGTCTTCCATATGTAAGTATTAACACATAAGGGCATGGCATTGTCGTTCGGAGGGTGAGAAGTTTTACAGGACAAGATAAACCACGTCTTCGTACCTCACTTTTCTACCACTTATCTGTGATCGTGATCCGATAATACATTTCAGCCTTTTATTGATAAAATTTCTTTTAGGTGTTAATATAAATGAGTAATTAGTATTGCTGTTCGTACATTCAACATGAGCACAATAGAAGCTACCTAAGTTTGTTGCTTTTTGCCTGTAAGTTTTTGTGTTTGTGTGCCACTAAACATAAACCATCATAAGTCAACCCGTTGGGGCTGATTTGGGAAGTGCCATCAGCCAAAACGGGTTGATGTCTAACGAAATCCCAGTACGGATACAGAAGGCTTGGTTCGCATATGTCAGTTTACGCCATCTCCAGCGTAGACGTGATATCCGGCTGTCTATCGGCCAAAGGGCGTGTGTACTGCTCATCAGTCCGCTCCGTCCTCCTTTATGGCTGTGAGTGACACCAAGTCAGTGAGAGTGGAAGACATGAAAGGATTAGCTGTCTTTCATCCTAGGTGCCTGAGTTCTATTTCCCGTGTCAGGTGGTGGTATTATAAGGTGAGGAATATTGAGGTTAGGCTTCGGTCGAGTGCTAGGTAAGGAGGGGAAATCAATAGACGAGGCTGTGAAGTTACACTGATTGAGATGGTTAGGACATGTGTTACGTATGCCTGGTCATCGCCTTCCTCGACAATGGGAAATGTTAGCTGATATAGAGTGAGGCTGGAAGGGAGATAGCTAGTGGTGATCAAACCAAAACATGGCCTCATCAGTCAATGAAATCCAAAACAGTTAGCTTAAGCTAGCCACCCACGTAGGAAGGTGTAGACTGGCTTCCTGGTTGATGTCCTCGGGACGGTAAACACCAATGAAGACTGGAAACAATTGGTGACATGGCTCAAAATCGTTCTCAATGGCTGGCTCAGATGCATCCACTCCTTGTGACTTATGATTTCCAATGAGACTATATCGTTCTTCGATATTACTAGTCTTTTTGTCTCATATCCCTGTCTACTGTCTCTATTATGCATTTCTTCTACTTTCTTCTCTTGCTTTGTGCGCTCAGTCAAGTGTGGCGACTCGAACTGCCGCACATATGTGCAAAGTCCTATGTCGAAAACAGACAAACAGAAATCATCCACGCGTGAAATCCAGATCTTCTAGATTTTTCTTACTGGTTCAGTGTATTTACTTCAAACACCTTACTGACTTTTCCGTTGTGTAGATAACCTGCTAGGTGCCACTATCATAAGGCTGAACTAACAGGAGATGAGATGAAATCAAAAAGGTATTCAGTATAAATCAAGTCAATTCACACTATAATTTTAAGAATTAAAAATATAACAAGATGTGTGTTCTCATAGGTTGTACTAAGTTGTGGCCAGGGGAGTCCTTCATGTCAGGTTTGGGATAGGACGCTCATAGATAACTTTGGTTGGCTGATAATTGACAGACGTTACAATTTCAAGGTCATTAAGTCTCATCTTTTAGTTTGATTGGATGGAGGATTTCATCATGAGCTGACATCACTTAGAGAACCACTGGAAAACCTGCCGGGAGTACTGGATAGCTGTTTCGTCAGCCTAGTTTGGGACTCTTCAGCAGTACGCACCCAACGGCTCAATGGTCTACGAGCTAGCTCGCCTTGTAACCAGAAGGTCCTGTGTTCGAACAATGGCGGTGGGTGCGTACTGATGAAGAGTCCCAAACAAAGACGAAACAGTGGTTCTCTAACTGATGTCAGCTCATGATGAAATCCTCCATTTCATCTTCTTGTTAGAATGGCGAACAACATGATGGCAGTGTAATCCGAATATCCTGGATTCGACTTCTCTCGGATTCGTTAGTGGGCATTGCTTTGTCTTCACAAGTTGGGACGAAATGACTATCTAGCAAGTGCTTTGTGGTTTTCAATAATTTCATAACAACACTAATGAAAGTGCTTATTCTCATAGGGTTTTCCCTGTCTAATTATTATGTGAATATTCCCACGAGAGACATGTAATTATTATACTTGAAGGCTGTCCTACTTTTTGTGTGTGTGTGTGTGTGTGAGAGAAAATAAGGGAGATAACAACGCAGAGGTGAAAAGGAATAATAATTGAGTGGGAATTTTGAAAAAGTGAAACGAGGTAAAAGACACAAACCGGAAGTTGTTTGAATTTTTGGGTGAAAAAT
The DNA here is from genome assembly GCA_944472155.2 of Trichobilharzia szidati. Lineage (NCBI taxonomy): Eukaryota > Metazoa > Platyhelminthes > Trematoda > Strigeidida > Schistosomatidae > Trichobilharzia > Trichobilharzia szidati. Next base: position 30,229 of record CALYDE020000837.1, read on the forward strand.
TGCGCAAGTGAGAGGATGAAATAGGGGGAAAGCGAAGAAGAACGAAACGAGGCGTAGAGAGAGAGAGAGAGAGTAATTAACTCCTCGTGTGATATATGAATTTTCAAGTGAGAATTTAAAAAAGAACAGGTTACTGGGTCATTTATCTGCAATGGAATGTAGGACGCATCTCGTTCGCCTTATTTTTCTGACTCAGTTGACTTTATCTCTCTATGTTTACCAATGTTTGATAGTGTTTCTACTGATATTTAGGCCTAAAACATCTTTTTTTCCTTCACGTTCCCCAGTGGAACATAGGGCTTCAAGCTAGTGGTTTGAAGTTTCGGTAGCAGTGTTTATTTTACAGGATGGGGTTGCTAGCCTCATGCCCAACCTTTCCTCTTCACCAGAATTATTTCTGGCATAGCGAGGTAATGGAATGCTTCGGCCGGGGATCGAACCCCGAACCATGTGCATGGTCGGCGAGCGTCCTAACCGCTATGCCACCGACGCACTCCTAAAACATCTAGCCATTTTTAAATGTTCACATTCTCTTGAGTAGAAAACTTCGAATGTTTTGCATATATGATTCTTGGTTGGTATTGGTTTTGTAGGGATTTTGTTTGATTGCATGGAGGATTTCATCATGAGCTGACATCAGTTAGAGAACCATTGGAAAACCAGGCAGGGAGTACTGCCAGACAGCTGTTTCGTCAGCCTAGTTTGGGACTCTTCATCAGTACGCACCTACCGCCATTGTTCGAACCCAGGACCTTCTAGTTACAAGGCGAGCCCGTAGGCCATCGAGCCAACCAGTCAGTAAGGAAGTCTACACCTTCCTGCGTGGCTAGCTTAAACTAACTGTTGTAGATTTCATTGACTGATGAGGCCATGTTTTGGTTTGACCACCACTAGCTCTTTTCCAACCTGATCCCTCCTATGTCAGTCAGCTAACATTGCCCAATGTCGAGGAAAGCGATGGCTAGGAATGCATGCGTAACACATGTCCTAACCATCTCAGTCGATATAATTTCACAGACTCGTCGATTTATTTCCCCTCCTTACCTAGCACTCTATGTCTAACCTCAATATTCCTCACCTTATTATACCACTTCACACGGGAGATAGAACGCAGACACCTATGATCGAAGACAGCTAGCCACATTTCTCATGTCTTCCACTGTCAATGGCCAGGTCTCACTCATAGCCATAAAGGAGGAAGGGGCGGACTGATGAGCGGTACACACGCCCTTTGTTCGATAGCCAGCCAACCAGATATCACGTCTGCTAAGCCAGAGACGGCGTAAACTGGCTGTGTCCGTACTGAGATTTCGTCAGAGATCAACCCTTTGGCACCGGCTGATACAACTTCCCAATTAAGTGAAGCGGTCAACGTTCTCTACCACTTCACTCCCTATTTCTAAGCCAGGAGTCAGTGTAGTCCAGTCCTGTAAGATCATCTTACATCGTTTGACTACTCTACCTTATTTAGCCGGCATCACACAATGAAATCGTCGCTATACATAGCACTTCATGAATTCATTTCATAAAAGTAGAATCCCATTTGATAGCTGTTTTTTTAAATTCTGAATGGGACATAGAGTTTGATTTTCAGCTCTAAAGTGCACTGGCAGTGGCGGAAATGGGGGTTACTAGCCTTACGCCCAATATGCTCTCCTTACCACTGGGTTCGGTACTGGTGAGATGAGGTTTAAGAGTGTGTCGACCGGGAATCGAACCTCGGTCCATGTGCATGTGTGTTTGGTGAGTATACGGAACCACTGACGTAGTTATTTAATAGTTACAGTACAGTAGTCTTTTTATTTCACCAGGCTTATTTACACATAACAGATGCGTGTTTCCCACAGTCTAACACCTGACTCTTGTATACACATACCAGTTTAATGCGATTTGTATAATTTAGTTTAATCATATGAAGTTATGTTTATATATTCCACCAGTGTTTGGTATATTGCATAATATGAATTAGAAGTTTATGTTACTGGTCATTACAGTATCTATCATATCATGAAAAGAAGTGAACTTTTAAAGTTCCTCCTGATAAGAATAATGACACATTTGTGGAAATAAGAAGCAGTGTGATCCGTAGTTCAGATGATAGATCCACAGGCTAGTAAATGCACTCGTCAAACTGACGGAATAAACACTGAAGGTAGAACTTGCAGTCGATATAGAGAAGTCAAAAGTGATGAATATACCCAACCAACTACCATCGATAGAAGAAATCTAAAGGAATTCGTCTTCTTCCCGCATCTGACTAGGGCAGTATCGATCGTTTCAACTACAGGTAGCACATATAAAGATGTCAAAGTTGAGAAAGCTAGACTAGAAGTAATAGTGCTGAAAGCGGTAGGGAAATAGACGGCACATAGCACAGGGAATAAGATTTGAATTCTGTCTGGGTAACACCATTGTCGTCCTAGGCTGCTCGTATGAAGTGGTATAGTAGGGTAAACAATATTGAGGTTTGGCGTCGAGTGTTAGGTGAGTTGGAGGGGAAATCAATCGACGAGTCTGTGAAGCTACATCGACTGAGATAGTTAGGATATGTGCTACGCATGTCTGCTTAGCCATCCATCGCCTTCCTTGACATTCGGCAATGTTAGCTGACATTGGGTCAGACTGGAAAAGAGCTGGCGGTGGTCAAACCAAAACATGGCCTCATCAGTCAATGAAATCCACAACAGTTAGTTTAAGCTAGCCATGTGGGAAGCTGTAGACTTCCTGGCTGGGGTCCTCGTGATGGTAAAAACCAATTAAGGTTGGAGACAATCGGTGATATGGCTCAAAGTGTATTTATAATAAATAGATGGGAAAGTTCCAGAATAATTTCTGGTCGAGGGTCAGATTAATAGAATTACAATAAAGAATTAAAATTCCATATTAGTTTGTTTGTTAGATATATCACACAGTGAAACAGTATTATTTACTGGATGACGTTTCGAACAAAATTTATTGTTCATAATCATATCAATTGTGATCACACGACTTTGACACTTGAGTTTTATAGTTTTCTTTGTTCTCTCCTATTTGTCGTATGGGTAGTAGAAATTTCCAGATATCGGGGATAGGTGATGAATCATTCCTATTACACGTGTTTGCAGTTGATTCGATAAACAAAGCTTCTGTTATAGGGAGAGATTGATAAGGGAAGCTTTGTTTATCGAATCAACTGAGGAGAATACGTGTAATAGGAATGATTCATCACCTATCCCCGATATCTGGAAATTTCTACTACCCATACGACAAATAGGAGAGAACAAAGAAAACTATAAAACTCAAGTGTCAAAGTCGTGTGATCACAATTGATATGATTATGAACAATAAATTTCGTTCGAAACGTCATCCAGTAAATAATACTGATTCACTGTGTGATATACCTAATAAACAAACTAATATGGAATTACTTACTACCACAGTGCCCAAGTTTTACACATATATTAATAAAGAATTAAAATGCCATAATAAACACGGGCGGGGGATGGATAAAGCTCAGACAAAGTAGCATCATAATTACTGAGAAGATTGACATATTGTGCAATTAGGAGTTAGAAATGTGGAAATAACAAAAATAGACAGGATGTTTTTATACAAAATCTAGTGGGATCATAACTAATGTGAGGAATAACTGTTTATACAATCAGGGATTAAATATGTAGAAATAAAAAAATAACAAACTAGACAGGAAGTTTGGATATGAAAATATGGTCGTGTAAATAGTGGAGGGATTAAGAAAAACTTAAAAATAACATGAATAAACAGGAATTGTGGATAGGAAAGGCAATGGGATGGTCATTACTAAAAGAATTACCTGTGTTATCTTGGCCATGGCAGGGACAAGGGTTGGACGTATTTCTTTTGGATACATGGCGTGGTTTTGAGCTTTTGGATGGCTAATGCCTCGGCTATTCCCAGACGTCTTAATTTCACTCCCTTTGATAGGTTTGATCGAATCTTGTAAATGGTTTTGAAGGAATTTGAAGGAAGCTCAAGCCCACGCTATGTATCCAAAAGAAATGCTTTCAATAATGGATAAGATTTTATTTTGATAAATCACACAGTGTAGTACAGTTATATTAACTGATATATAACTGTACTACACTGTGTGATTTATCAAAATAAAATCTTATCCATTATGGAATTATACTCTACCACAGTGCCCAAGTTTTATACTTATATCAGAAATGCTTTCAACCCTTGTCCCTTCCGTGGCCGTCCTAAACAGGTAATTCTACTAATAGTGACTATCCCATTGCCTTTCTTATCCACAATTCCTGTTTATTCATGTTATTTTTAACGTTTTCTTAATCCCTCCACTATTTACACAACCATATTTTCATATCTGAACTTCCTGTCTAGTTTGTTATTTTTTTATTTCTACATATTTAATCCCTTATTGCATAAACAATTATCCGTCACATTAGTTATGATCCCACTAGATTTTGTTGTCCAAACATCCTGTCTATTTTTGTTATTTCTACATTTCTAACCCCCAATTGCACAATATGTCAATCCTGTCAGTGATTATGATGCTACTCTGTTCGAGTTTTATCTGTCGCCCTGTTTATTATGGAATTTTAATTCCTAATTGGAATTCTATTAATCTGACCCTTGACCAGAAATTAGTCTGGATATTTCCTACCCATTTATTATAAATACACGAGAATGTACAGCCTCCTAGTTGACGGTGACTTCGTCGAGAAGAAACTTCTCTTCACTGCAACCGTCTTTTTACTACTCCCTATGATCAAAAGAGGATAAAATTGAAGCCGTTTACAAAATAAATTGCATGAACTGCGATAAGCATTACATCCTTCAAAGTGAGCGTCCCCTTCCTGTCCGAATCCGATGAGTATTAGTCAGTTATGAAAAGGCATGCAGATAATTATGGCCACCAATTTGATTGGGAGAGGAATTATTGCTTGAAGCCTGGTTGGTATGCAGATAGATCAACCAGCGATAAGCAAACAATAATTTACTATAGACTAAATTAACCAACTAGTTAAAAAAATGAATCACATGACAAGGAAGTTTAATCCAAATCACTAACAGAGATAGATGTAAAGTGACAACCAGTCACAACACTGATTATCAGAACATACAAATAAAAATATCAGTATAGCCAAAATGTTCACTCAGACATCTAAAAAAAGACAAAATAATTGAGCCAGCAAAGAATATCCTTTTCGATAAATTCCTCCTCTTCTGGCTCTACAATTATATACGTATATGTTTATCTACATAGAATATTCTAGAATAGTAGTCAATAACAATATTAGTGTTTCTTCAAATAATATCGATTTGTAAAGTAAGATCACAATGGAATTACAGTTCATTAAAGATACTTAAATTATAATAAAAATAATTATATAGTAGCAAATAGAATATCAAATAAAATTATGGAAATTTCCACAAAAGAAATTGACGATCATTCGAACCTAGATGGCCAAGGTAAGGACAATATCTGAACCAACCAACTTCTTTTGAATACATAAATTAGTCTTCTTAATGTGGATCCCAACAGCTACCCTCAGCAATATTTAGTAATCGAACTCTTAAGTAAAGGACAAACAAAATCTATTCACATAGTGCTGTTCTGTCTCACCTTGTGGATACAGAACACAAGATCGTTGTTAACGAGGTGGCTTTCAAAGTCATTTTCCGCTAATACCAACAAATCTTAACTTAGCCTTAACAGTTTGTTTACTAAATATTTCTAAGGCTGGCTGCTGGGATCCAGATTAAGAAGGCTAATTTGTGTGTGTTGGTTGGTTCAGACATTGTCGTTACCTTGGCCATCTAGGTTTGACTGATCCTCAATTTTTGTGGAATTTTTCTAATTTTAGTTGATATTCTATTTGCTATTATTATTTTTATTATTACTATTATAATTTAAGCATCCTTAATGAACTGTAATAGCATTGACCATACTTTACAAATCGATATTATTTAAAAAACACACTAATATTGTTATTGACTACTATTCTAGAATATTCTATGTAGATAAACATATACGTATATAATTGTAGAGCCAGAAGAGGAGGAATTTATCGAAAAGGAGATTCTTCCTTGCTCACATCTATTTTATGTTTTATAAATAACTATCATTCATGGCATATTCAGCTATTTTCATTTCACATAGTAAAACCTGCGTTGAACATGCTACCTATAGGAGGAACACAACGAAAGCTCTACAATTAAATCAACCAGTTTCTCAGGTCGTTGAATGGAACCATAATGGAAAGCGACAGGTTAGACGTGAGCGACTAGAGTAGAATAAAGGTGTGCAATTCATAGTGTTCTCTGAGCTGGTTGGTTTAGTTGCGGAGCTTTCGTCGTCCTTCTGGACAACATCCCCTTTCAGCGCAATATTTAGCATAAAGTGAAATGATTTAAATTTCTTCATGAGTGGTGATACAATTGCGTCTCCTGGTAACTATCTTTACATATGTATTGACCATTTTTCTACCAGGCTTCAAGGAATTCCCTGACTGCACTTTTGGTGTTTCCTTTGTCTAAGATTTCGACACTATCCTAATCAAATTGATGTCCATAATTGTCTATATGCATTGATACTAAAGAATACATATCGTGTCTTTTCACAGCTGATTTGTGTTCTTGGATTCTAATTCGAAGAGGACGCCCACTTTGGCCGATGTAATGCCTGTTGCAGTCCATACAATTTATTTTGTAAACGGTATTAATTTTATCCCCTTTTTCTGTTGGATCTTTTGCAAACAAAATAAATTGTATGGACTGCAACAGGCATTACATCAGCCAAAGTGGGCGTCCTCTTCGAATTAGAATCCAAGAACACAAATCAGCTGTGAAAAGACACGATATGTATTCTTTAGTATCAATGCATATAGACAATTATGGACATCAATTTGATTAGGATAGTGTCGAAATCTTAGACAGAGGAAACACCAAAAGTGCAGTCAGGGAATTCCTAGAAGCCTGGTACTCAAACGAAAATGCAATTAACAAACACGTTAATTAATATAGACGAAATATACCAACTAATAAAAAGTAAATCAGGTGACCAGAAAGTTTAAAATCCAAGTCAATAGAAAATGGTCAATACATATGTAAAGATAGTTACCAGGAGACGCAATTGTATCACCACTCATGAAGAAATTTAAATCATTTCACTTTATGCTAAATATTGCGCTGAAGGGGGATGTTGTCCAGAAGGACGACGAAAGCTCCGCAACTAAACCAACCAGCTCAGAGTACACTAATAATTGCAAATCATTCACCTGAGCTACAAATCTTCTCTATTATTTCAGAATAAAGATGTATTGCTGAAGACGTCGACGTTTCACTCGGACCGTTAGGAGAGAATAAGCGTAAGAATAATAGCATGAGTAGTGTCCATTTTAGATAGTTTACAAAGTTACAAAAGTACAAATCAGTATAGTATAGCTCGAGTTAGTCGACTTTCAAAACAAAAAAACAAACAAAAAATCATTCAAGTTGTTTTTGTTTTAACTATTTCATCGTCAACTAGATTGTTTTTGTTTATTTTGGTATGTGTTTTTTCAAATATTCAACAGAGATTTGTTTTCCTTATTAATATGCAAACGGTGTTAGACGTTGTTGTATATATACCAAAATAATAATCTACACACCATCGTTTCCATCTTAGTCTGGCAGCATTTGATTAGTACTTTATGTGTTAGAGGGAAACAAGTATGCATGGGATGTGTGTTTGTAGTTTTGTAGTTTTTTGTTTGTTTGATGCAGTATTTTGTATTTGTCCATTGTATGTTTATTATTTTGCCTATCATCTCACATTGTATACCGTTAAATTCGCCCTATTCTTCCTTCCTGCCCCCGAAGTTCTGTCGTATACTTAGTCCGCACAAATAAATGAAAACACAATCATGTGATTTGTTTGTCTGTAAAAATAAACTACAAATAAATAAGTCTGTAACGGTAGAAGACAAAGGCCAGGCAACAGATCGTTTATTGAGGAAATCAAGAGATGTTTATATATATATATTTAGGTTGACTGTTTTTGATCATAGATGTCTACGATCTCTTTCTCACGTTAGGTGGTATAATAAGGTAAGTAAGTAATGTTGACGTTAGGCGTAGAGTGTTGGGCAAATAGGGAAAATCAATCGAAGAGGCTGTAAAGTTACATAGATTGAGATGGCTAGGTCACGTGCTGCGCATGCCTAACCATCGCCTCCCCCGACGGACGGGCATTACTAGCTGATATAGGTGCAGGTTGGAGGAAAAGAGTAAGTGGTGGCTAAACAGAAACATGGCCTCATCAACCCATGAAATCCTTGACAGTTAAACTGAGTCAGGTAGGGAGATGCAGACTTCTGGGTTGGGGCCCACCGTCGGGACTCTAAGAATCAATGGCTGGAGACAATTGGTGACATGGCTCAAAATCGTTGTCAATGGCTGGCGCAGATGCATCCACTCCTTGTGACTCATGATTTCCAATGAAACTGTTTTGTTCTTCGTTATTACTATTCCTTTTTCTCACACTTCTGTTTACTGTCTATATTATGCATTTCTTCTACTTTTTTCTCTTGCTTTGTGTGGTACATGGATTGTGGCGACTTGAACTGTTGCACATCTGTGCAAAGTTCTACGTCGAAAACAGACACACAGACAGGTTTGATAACTCGTAACGTCGGCGAATCAGCTGTCAATGTCTACCTGTCTCTCAATGCTGTTAATCTCACTGTTCACACTTTGAAGCATCATTTTGTTCCGTGCACTTGATTTTGCTGATTAATCTTAGTTACCGTCTATAATGTAAATTAAATGCCCAGCAGTTAGATGTTGTTATTGTTGTTATCGGCATTCAAGATAGATCACGAACTGACCTGATTTAGAGAACCGTTGGAGACCAGCAGGGAGTACTGGACAGGTGTTCTGCCCTAAGGTGGAATTCCTCATCAGTACTCATCCATCACTCCACCAGGGATAGAACCTAGGACTTTTGGATTTTAAGTTGAGCTAACTTCTGCCATTATGTGACATATCGTGACCTCCAGCCAGTATCATCGGTGAGTATTTGTTCTCTCACCCAACTTGGTAGAGCCAACTGGTCACAACTTCCCAGTAGGACTTCAAGCAGATGCATTTTGGGGTCAATCAGTGAGTACTGGTGGGCACTAGACTTATTTTCAAGGGTCAATTTGTGACCACTCTTCAGACCAATCAAATCCCTGGAAAGAAACAATTGAAAGTTAATGGGATTGTTACCTTATCTTTTCACAATCACTTCATCTAGTACAAGCAAGTCTTATCATCGATCTAAAGGTATCAATAAAGTAAAATCAATCTCTCTCTCTCTAATTTATGCCTACAATTTCAGGACATTTTTGTGTGTTTCACCTCATCTTGTTTTTTTTCCGTTTTTGTTTTCCCTAACATAAAAATTTTGTGGGTTGTGGGTTTTTATACTTGTTAAGGACAGGTCAGTGTGTATGTGTGCATGTGTGTGTGTGTGTGTGTTGGGTTATGACAACTGTTCACAACATGTAACTTGTATGTGTCAAATAACAGTAAATTGCATGAATGCCTTAAAAGGAAGTCAGCTCTTCAGTTGTTAATGTAAACATTTTCAAGTGTTAAGGGCAATCAGAAACAGTTTGGAAACAAATAGGACATAAATATAAGAACAAACAGTTGGCAGAAGTTAGAATTCATGGACTGGCTGACCATTGGATTGGGTCCCATCCAGAAGGCCCTGGGTTCGAACCCTAGCGGGGTGGGTGCGTACTGATGAAGAGTTCCAAACTAGGCTGACGAAACAGCTGTCTGGCAGTACTCCCTACCTGGTTTTCCAATAGTTCTCTAACTGATGTCAGCTCATGATGAAATCCTCTAACCAATACTTGAAAACAGTTAAGCGAAGAGTCTCTTTTCGCCGGCGAATTCATTCACTTCGCTGTACAGTCGCAAACATATATAATTATTTGTGTGTGTGTATTGTATATTAGGATTGTTAAACAAAAATTAGTCAGGATTATGGTTTACGTCACGAAGGGCACTTCGAACAAACTACACACCTTCATCAACAGCTTGGCTGTCTTCGCTCAATACTACTCAAGATCAGATGGCCGGCCAGAAAAGATCAGCAACAGGGATGGATCTCTGCCAATGAGCGAACCAACCCGGCAGGAACCGATTGTGCAACAAATATGCAGGAAGAAATGGAGGTGGATTGGCTGGCCATACTCTGAGAAAACAAACCATCAAGTGATATCACACTCCAGTCCATTGCTTGAGTGGAACCCGGTCGAATGATAGTCAGTGGGAGGGTGACATGGAGGAGGAGGTCATGTGAAGAGGAGATGAAAGCATCTGGTCAGACGTGGAGCCAGGTGAAAACGTTGGCAGAGAACCGAATGCAATGGAGATGTCCGGCTGAAGCCCTATGTTCCTCTAGGAATTAAAGGAAATAATAATAAATAGTAATGGTTAACGTCATCGAAATATTTCAAGAAGTGTGATGAATAATCAAGCTGTAACTAAGGTGTAATATGGAAGACACCCAGAAAAATAGGATGTTAATGAAAGAACTTCAAGACAAGTGTTCAAAGTCAATTATGTAATAGGTAGATAGAAAGACTAAATAAAGGGTTGGTTAAGAAAAAGAAGTTGCTAAAATGTCATACCAAAAATCCACAAATAGTATTGGTGACAAAATAGTCGGACTTGGAATTATACCCAGTGTAGAAGGAGTGGATGGAGAAATTCCTTCTGTTTATATAAATCATGTTTTCCCATCCGGATCGCTAAGGCCTTACTCAGCAATGCAAAGTATACGAAAGCTTACCGTTTTCAACGGGAGGCTTCTTTTGACCTTGTTGTAGTTGACTTTGAATGGATTCACCTTACACACATATTGAGTGACCAGTGTTGAATATATGTTCAATTATAGTACTCCTTATTAATCCTCTGTTACCTTTACGTAGCCAAGCGCGATAATATTCTTTGACCTTGTTAGATTAAACACGCATCGAACTTCCCCTACACATCTCGCTCGCTCCACACGAGCAAGTGAATTACTAGAGACACACAGAAGTGGTCATATGTGGCAGTTTATCTTTAGAGTTGTTGAAGAACAATAGGTGGCATGAGAATACCAGTCATTATGTGGTAGCAGAGAATGTTGTTCTCAGGGTGTTAGGTATCCTACTATTCAGGCTTTCGGCCAGTAGGTCGCCACATTCAGCATCACATTCATGTAAAGCACCTTCTTCGTTACAGAGATCGGGTTTTCTTCGTTGATTTTTAGCTTTATGTGTTTATCTACAAAGCATGATGGATAGTCATTCTCAAATAGTGTCTTCCTCAAAAGGGTGATTTCCTTCCCCAAGATTCGAACCCCCATCACCCAATACTGCAGTCAGAAACATTTCCACTGAGCTATTTAGGCTAACAATTGACCTGCTTTAGGACTGCACTGGAAACCACTGATTGATCGCTAACGGGGCAACTAATATCATTTGACGGAGATCTCGCATTCCAGAGAATAGTTGGTTTTTTTTATCCGATGATTAGAATTCTATTCAGAATTATGCATAAAAACTGTTACAGTATCCTGATGTGTGTGTGTTTGTGTGTGGAGGGAGGGTGGAGCAAAGGGAGGGGGAAACATACTTACTTGTTACCTTTATTCTTACGAGTTGATCACGGATTGATATCAGTTAGAAAACCATTGAAAACACTCCAGGGAGTACTGGACAACTGCTGTTTCATCCTAGTTTGGAAATCATCGGCAGCACGCACCCACTGGGATTCGAACCCAGGAGCTTCCAGGTACAAGGCAAGCTCGTATACTACTCAGTCACTGGGACCCAATTCAATGGCTCATGAGCTTGCCTTGTAACCGAAAGGTCCTGGGTTCGAATCCCAGTGGGTGCGTACTGCCGATGATTCCCAAACTAGGATGAAACAGCTGGCTTTCCAGTACTCCAATGCTGGTTTTCAATGGTACTCTAACTGATATCAATCCGTGACCAACGCGTAAAAACATAACTAGCCCTTACAAACCAAACTATAGAAAACTTCTATTCTTGTCTATTTAAATTTTAATTCCCTATTCATATTATTGACTAGTTAATGCGGTAAAAATGGGCTTGTTTTTGTATATATTTGAAAAGTAATCTATGTGTCCTTGAACTTTTATGTCCCAAATATTTAATAAGGAGAATTGGTGGGATAAAATTCAGTAGCTAAGAATGACACACTGATAAGCAAATAGATGGACACGCTATCTGGAAAACAGTTTGCATTAATAGCTTTAATAGCATTAAAGTAGCTAAAGTGGTATATAGAAGAGTAAAATGCAACATTATTATGGAGATTTTGTAGCTCAGTACCAAGCCAACAAAATACCCTGCCTGGTGTAATCGATTGTAAAATGTATCACTTCAGTTCCCGACCATCATCAGGCAGGCGACCTACCTTTGCTTACATAGGTTGTATTGACAGGCAGTCGCTTGATGAGTTGGGATTGTTTATTGGTCCTTTGAGTCCCAGTGGCTGAATGGTCCACTAGCTCGCCTTGTAACCGCAAGGTCCTGGGTTCGACTCCTGGCGGTGTGTGTGCGTACTACTGAAGAGTCCCAAACTAGGACGAAACAGCTGTCAAATTTGAGCGTCGGTGGTTCAGCAGTAGAACGCTCGCCAACTACACATGTGACTCGTAGTTTGATCCTCGGCAGCCAACACACTACTGAAGCTCCCCAAGCCAGTAGTAAGAGAGAAGGTAAGTCAGGTGAGGCTAGCTGTGGTATTGCTAGCTAGCCGAATACTCGACCTTTTCTCTTTTGTAGGCTTTCTAACGGATAGTAAACTATGCGAGGTATAGGACAGCATTTTTTGTCTTTTTTGGTTATAGCTTGAAACCACACAGTATTTTTGTTACAAGTATGGAATTTTTAGCATGTGATATCGGTAGCCCGAATTTCGCAGACCGACCATAGATATCAGGTGTGCATCGGCAGGAGATCGAACCCCGGACCATGTGCATGGTCGGCGAGAGTTCTAATCGCTGTACCACCGACGCACAGCAGAGTATATGGAGGCGTGTGATTCGGGTGAATTTAGTGCGTGATGTTGTGGGAGTTGTTGGTGTTAGTATGTGTCGCGTCAAAATCCCTATCGCCCCCGGGTGGGCTCGAACCACCAACCTTTTGGTTATCAGCCGGACGCGCTAACCCATTGCGCCACGGAGGCATCAGTTGGGAGTCAAACCCTGGCCACATGAATGGTTGTTGAGCATCCTACCATTGAACCACTGACTCATATTGTCTGTCACCCTTGTAAGACTGTGAGAAATTAGAATACTTAGCCGTCATCAGTAACAGAAGAAATGAGTAAGTGTTGCTTAAGTGTTGCTTTCCAGAGATTTGATTAATTTCAAGTAAGTTGACGTGCTGACATCTACTGTCAGAGAACCACCAAGAACTAAGGCAGTCCTACAAAACTCTTCCAATCTGGTTTCGAACTCTTCAGCACACATAACTATATAATGGGATCTAACCCAAGATCTTCAGGTTACGTGGTGAGCCCTATTGTCTATTCAGCCACTAGGACTGTTGTCAGCTTGTGAACTAACATGAAAGTAACAACTCAGACAGCGCATACAAGCAGTCTAACTGGTGTGTATGGTGTGGTGTGGTGTGCATATGTCTACTTGTATGTATGTGTTGCCATCTTACCAGTTTATGATCATTTCTAAAGTCCATATTCGTTTTCCTCTCTCTCTAAACAAGCTTGCTGAAACTCAAACTGACTGTTGGGTTGTCAAAGGGCTCCATTCTTATTTCTCAGAAAGAAAGCAATACACTGTATGTCAGGGAAAGTCTTCCACTTCATTGCTTACTGAGGCTGGTGTACCTCAACGTACTGTCCTTTCTCCTTTTCTGTTTTCTTTCTTCTTGCATGACTTGCCTCACTCCGATGAAATGAACTTTGTTAAGTATGCCGATGATCTAACTATTTCAATGTCTGTTAACTCTCAACTTGACTGTATTAAGATTAACAACTTCCTATCAGAAATTAGCAAATGGTCTTCGTCTAACGGCCTTAAACTTAATCCTTCCAAATGTCAGACTGTTAATTTCAGTTTCCGATGTAAACGAAAGTTAAATGAAGCCGTTGGTTCCTATGACCCTTGCAAAATCGATGATACTGATATAGAAACCAAGTCTGAAGTTAAGTATCTTGGATTAATTCTCTCTTCTGACCTATCCTGGTCTTCCCATGTCTTAGCGATTTCTAAAAGAATATTTCGTCTGACTTTTTATATTAAGAAGTTAAGGCACTCAGGCATAACTCAACCAACCACTCCTCCTCTTACAGTTTATCAACTCGTGTATTTTACCTATTCTTCTTTACTGTTCACCATTATTCTTTCCTGGATTGCTAAAAAAGGACTATGTCATACTTCGTAGAACTCTGAAGACTGTCAGTAGGACGAGTGGTATCCCATTGCGCCATATCGTTGACATTATCACCGATAGGCATTTGATGTCATGCAACAGATTCGCTAGAGGAATTTTGTAAGACTCTGAGCACCCACTCTACCAGCAGCTCCAACCTTGTGTCTCCTCAGGTAAAACAAGAAGTCTTTTCAGAAGACTTTATGCACGTACATGTCTAAGTATAAAAATTCCACTATACCATATTTAGCACGTATTCTATGTGATGAAAATAGTGTCAGAAATGAACTAACTAGCCCTCTTAGCACCACTAAATAAACCATTTCCTTCACTTTTAAAGCATCATACTTTATTGTTATTGTATTTCTTATATTTATAATCCTCTCAATTTTTCGTTTTGTTTATTTTATTTTTCATAAGTGTGGACATAATTTTAAGCTGTATTATGACTGTTAACTTTGTATTTCCCCTCACCATGCTGCTATATCAACAGACCATTAAATTCAATAATCTATAACATGCTAAAATTTCCAAACTGAATCGACAATACCGTTTGAAACAAACTCACTGTTATTATTATTTATTTATTTATTATTATTATTATATCTAATAATTATGTCGTTAATGTGGACAAATTCCTCCGATTAATTTTTAATTTTAAATTTTATATACACTTTGAGTAAATCAGATGCAATATTGTGACAAATGCTGAGAATTCCATTCTGTATTATAAGTACTGTTTTTGGAATAAAGTAAATTATTATTATCATTATTATCTCTACACACTCTTTTTTTTTACATTCGATGTAGTTGTCATCAAGTGTCCCTGTTAAGTGAATAACTAAGTGTTGCTTTAGAAGATAAAACGATGACGTTGTTTTTTTTCTTTCATTTTTCATATCAGAAACCAACGATTTTTGTTTCTTCTCCTTTGTCAATAAAAATGTTTACTTTGAGAATTTTATGCCCACGCACAGAAGTTTTTAGGCTGGTTAAACTAGTCAGTCAGTCAGTCAGTCAGTCAGTTAGTCCATCATTGTCTGTTAGGGAATATTCAAATTACCACAAATGTATATCTATCTGCTACGGTAGTGCAGTCGTAGAAAGCTTTCCGGCCATTTGCTTGATTAGGCCAGGATTAGATTACCGGCCGACACACTCCTTAGCCTCGGTTAGCCGGCAGTAAGCGTGTTGGTGAAGATGAAACGTTGGTCAAGAGACCAGCTACTTCTACCCATCATATTGTGTTTCTTTCATGTCTCCCATGTAACTCTGCAACGCTGTATCATTTGCTTTCTCTGACGTCGAATCTATCTCCCCGCTTCCATTATGGATGAGATTTTATTTTGATAAAGTCACACAGTGTTATACAGTAAGCAATATTTATTGATGAACACCTTTCGAGCACAATTTATGCCTGCTCATAATCATATCAAGGTACTCACTCACACAACTTTCTTGCTTCGTTTATATACATGAGTAAAAACTGATGATTAGACATTTGAATAGAAATCAATATAGGATAATGTACATTCAGAAATAATAATACGAGTGTTATTAATCAAATGCAATCAGATGGGAAATAAGACGAGTGTTTTTATAGTCCTAATAAGTAACTTGTTAGAATGTTGTAATGTGCTTGAATTGAAATAGAATTTTAAGATCATTTATTATCCCCTTCTTATTTGACTGACTGGTGGTAATAATATCTTCCATATTTCTGGTATTTGCATTGAGTCATTTCTGTTGCATGTTTTGGGTGTAGACTAGATGAACCAGGCAGGATTCATTAATCAACTATCTCTCTCTCCACTGACCTACCTATATTACTTTTTAGAATTTTGACTGTGTCCCACACACCCTATTGTGTGGTTTTGTGTTAATGCATGCAGTGCGATTACTTATCTTCTCGGGTGGGGTCAATCATTCTAACCTTAGCTAAATTCTTATGTTCTGATAATTTCACTAATCCCCATCCATCCTATTGTATTTTATTGATGACAGTAATATTCCTTCCCAATGTACATTATCTTCCTTTCTTTTTCACGCAAGTCGTATATTGATTTTATCCAAATGTCTAATCATCAATTTTTACTCATGTATATAAACGAAGCAGGAAATTTATGTGAGTACCTTTATGTGATTATAATAATAATAATAATCACTTTATTCCACAACAATAACAATTTACAGCAAGGAATTTTCAGCGTTTCATTTTACATATTGCATTGGTTTAGCTCTTTTTATAATTATATAAATATATAAAATTTTAAAAATATTGATAGTTAATAGGAAAAATAAAAAACCCCAACAAAATACACCATTTCTAGGTCATAGTGAATAATAAATAAATAATATAACAAATCACACATGCAATAATATGCATCATTACATTTTATAGTTTAGTAAATGATTTAAATGACTAGCAATAAATTATGCTCGAAAAGTGATCATCAGTAAATATGACTGTATAACACACTGTGTGATTTTATCAAAGTAAAATTTTATCCATAATGGAAATATACTCTACCACCACAGTGCCCAAGTTTTATCCTTATTTCTATCTCCCTGCTGTCTGATATTTTTATGCCGATGAACGTCTCTTTATATCGCTTCATAAATCTTATTAGTAGCACACGTCATACTGAAACTTCGAAGCCTAAAACGCCGAGGCTCTATATTCCACTATAAACTGAAGCTCCGACATAGATCGATTTCCTCTGTTTCGTCGTAGTTCAGGACCCTTCAGTAGTTTCACTCAAGACGGCATTGCGGATCAAACCTAGGGCTTTCAGGTTAGCAGGCCAAGCTCGTTGAACACTCAACTATTTGTTTTTTTAATCATTGGTTTGTAGGGATTTGATTGATTAGTTACAGGATTTCATCATGAGCTGACATAGGTTAGAGAACCATTGGAAACACTGGGAATACTAAACAGCCAAATGTTCCGTCCTAGTTTGGGACTTTTAATCAGTGCGCACCCACACCATGGGTTTCAAAGCCAGGACCTTCTGATTGCTAGGCGAGCTATCTCGTAGACCGATCCAATTGTAACAACAGAAGACAAGGGCCAGTCAACAGAACGTTTATCACGGAAAATCAACACATATTTATAGATTTTGATGTACATTATTATAGATTATTGTTAGTAGAAAATACAGTCTGTTGATTGGTTGTTTCTCACACAAAGTTAACCTTGCATCTCTTGTGGCTGTGTCAGTTCATCTATATGTTAACTGTATCCGCCTGTCCATCTTGACCTCGTTTTCACATGACTAACATTGACCTCAATTACTGTCAACCAATTTGGCTAGCAAACCATCTCTCACCACACAATGACCAGTCAATGAATTCCAACTTCTGCCAATTCACGACATAAAGCGACTGCTAACCAATGTCTTCGGTGAGTACTTATCCTCGAGACGTCGTGACCAGCAGGGTGCAGCAGGTCGAAGATGACGAAAAATAATCACCGAAGACATTGGCTAGCGGTCGCGCTATGTCGTGAATTGACAGAAGTTGGAATTCACGAGGTGGTCATTGGATCGGGTCCCAGTGGCTTAATGGCCTACGAGATAGCTCGCATTGTAACCAGAAGGTTCCGGCTCCCTGTCGGGGTGGGTGCGTAGTACTGAAGAATCCCAAACTAAACTGACAAAACAACTGTCCAGTACTCCCTACCTGGTTTTCCAATGGTTCTCTAACCGATGTCAGAACATGATGAAATCCTGTAACCGACCAACTATTTGTGTCGGAATCCAATGGCTTTTGAATTTCAACTTCTGTCACTTCGCTTTTGAAAATTTATCTGATGCTCACTAGTGATGATTGACTATAGGACGAAGTTACATGGAGTTCTAGTGAGACGTCGTAACCAGTGGAGTCCACCAAGTCGAGTATGTAGACACTGACTATTGGTAGCGCTAAAATCACGAACTAATAAGAGTTTAAGTCCACGGGCCACTGAGTTCTGGCTTAAGTGACTAAATGGTACACGAGCTTGGCCTCTTGTGATCTGAAGTTCCTGGCTTCGATCCTTGACAGGTGGGATCGCGGGTTCACGCTACTGAAGATTCTCAAATTAGGACGATTCAGCTGACCATAACCCTCAGCTGGTTTTTAATCCGTCATTAAACTTGAGAAAAAAACTGAATTCCTTCAGACAAACTCTTGAAAAAACAAGTATGTCGTTTACACAGTTGAGTAGAGTTCATTCTGTGTGTGTGTGAGTGTGTAAGTGTAGACCTTTTCATCTCTCACTCTCCACCCTACGAAGAAGAAATATTGTCACGTAATCATATTAAAATGAGAAAACAAATCATCCCTCTTCTATTAAGCTTTCTTCTTTGTGAATTTTGATAAGACCATATGAAAAGATAACTTTATGAAAAAACACATTTGTAGTAATCGATTGCAAAATACCTTTTTTTTCTTATTTGAGTTGTGATTTCAAAACTTAGTTATCGTTTTTCTCCCTTTCTTCTTTTTATTTCTTTTAATGGTTTCCTACAGTTTTTGTAGTCTCAATTGAATTAGCGTTGGTGTTGACTGAATATTCCTGGTTAACATCTCTGTTTCACCCTGTTCTATCAAGTCTCTTTTTTAGCTTGCTGCACAGTTGACTATAAATTCTAATCTCCTCCTCGTCACACAAACTCCTCCACATCATCCTCCGACCCAGTTGGAACTCTTCCTTTCACATTCGGGTTCCACTAGAGTGATAACCTGGAGTGCGGTGTTACTCATTGGTCTCATCAGTGTGTGTGTGTGTCTATCCTATTTCCATTTCCTTCGGTATATTCGTGGAGCAGTAGCTTCTTGGTTGATTCGTTGCCCCAGAGTTAATTGTTGCTTGTCCTTTCTGGCTGACAATCTGATCTTCAGTATGGAGTCAGTTGCTGGTAAAAGTCTGAAGTAGCCTGTTGGAATTGATGTTTGTGATGTGGGCATCAAGTGTGTCATCCATATAGAAGAAAAAACTTCAGATTGGTATTGAAAATCCAACTTTCTTTCTTCATGCTGAGTGTAGAAGATCTCCAAATTGATTTCAAAGTGATGAATGTCTGCGGTGTCTTTCCTATTTTGATTTTGACACCCTCATCTGTGCCGTCTGTCTATAGCTGAAACGATGCTACATAGATAAGTGAATCAAGTAACGTTTTTCAAATTTGTTCCGTTGAAGGTGAACGATGCTTGTTGTTATTGGTAGTGATTGGTTATTTTCATCACCTCCGTCTTCTCCATATTCATTGGAAGTCTTACTATTCCTGCATCTGCTACCAGTTTGCTGGTTTTCGTCTGTAAGTTTCTTCCAGTTAGTGTGATATCAGGCGTAAATCATCTGCGAAATCCAGATCTTCTAGGATCTTCTTATTAGTCCAATGTTATCCTGTCTTCTCGCTCCTCAAAGTCCGACACATAATCCAGTCAACAAAGATTCTATGTAGTGTATATGATTTCTCAAAGACAAGTCTGACTGTAGATTTTCGTCATAACTCAGTTATGTTGCTGTTTTTCTTTAATTACTGATAAGTTTTAGTTTTCAAAACCATTGGGTTCCATCTTGTTGGATGTAAGAACACATACGCACTGTTTGTATTATTATTCTCTTGAACTCCGAGTAGAAAACAGGCCTTCACCAGTACATCTCCATTTGACTCTCCTCTTTGTAGTTCTTTTTATTTGGATCCATCATCGTCCATAAGCTTTCATTCAGTTCCTCACACAATCTTTTCCACATTACCCTCGAGACGATGCCTAACTCGTTGTTTCCTGTTTGAGGACTGGTATGTGGAGTGATGTTATCCAGTAGTCTTCTCTTCAGCGTATTTCCAGTTCATCCTTCTACATATTTATTGAAGCGACAGGTTCTTGGCTGGTTCATTCCTTTCTGGCTATCTGTAATTCTGTATTGAGTGAAGTCAATTGTTGATGAAAGTCTTCAGCATCCTGTTGGAAATGCTTACATTGACCCTCCAAGTCTCTGAAATGACTTGATCTTGATATTCAAAATTCGAATCTTGTTCATTATGCTGAATGCAGTGGATTCCCACAATAATTTTAGAGTAGAGTCGTTCTTTCCAATCCTCTCAGACTTTGATATTCTCATCGATTCCACTTGTAGTTGCTTAGGTATCTTTATCACCTCTGGTGGCCTGTCCTCGCCTCCTTCCTTTTCTAACAAC
Source organism: Trichobilharzia szidati (assembly GCA_944472155.2). Classification (NCBI taxonomy): domain Eukaryota; kingdom Metazoa; phylum Platyhelminthes; class Trematoda; order Strigeidida; family Schistosomatidae; genus Trichobilharzia; species Trichobilharzia szidati. The sequence goes on from CALYDE020000837.1 coordinate 50,840, forward strand.
TTTCTGGTTTTCTTTGAGCTTACGTGACATGAAACGTAAATCGTTCGCAAAGTCTCGATCTTCTAGGGGCTTTCCTGTCGGACCAATGTATGCTCGTGTTGTCGCTCACCATGAACTTTTGCATAGTCCAGTCCATCCATAAGCGGTGTTATACAGTGATTTGATAGGGATCATAATGCATGAACCATACAACTTCATTTTTGATGTTTTATTGGTAAACCTGTTCATCTTGTAATTTGAAGATGATGGGTTCAATTCTTGCCTTAGCTACAAGTTCATATTCTTGCAAATTCCCGTTCCCCTTAAACTGAGTCAAAGTTTAAGTTAGTTTGAGTTTTCTGTTGATCAATTCTTGTTCTTCAATTTATCGTTCCCTTGGGTTCCGAGTGGAACATAGGGCTTCAACAACACATCTCCACTTTCTTCTATTTTCTGCCGTCCTCTTCAGCTGGGTCCACGATTGACTGAACTTTCTCATCTCTTCCTCACACGATCTCCTCCATGTCCCACTTACACCGACGACCCACTCGTCGCTTCCCATTTGGATTCCATTCCGTGGCCTCCTGAATGTATGCCTGATCCATCCATCTCTACTTTCTCCTACATATTTGTTGAGAGATTAGCTCTTAGTTGCTGTGTTGGCAGAGTTTATTGTTACTAATTCTTTCTGGCTAGCTGGACATTTGATCTTCAGTATGTAGCCAGCCAACGAAATGGGCAGCTGTTGATGGAAGTCTGCAACAGGCTGTTGGAAATCATTTCCGTGATACACTGGCCAAATTTCTGACCACTATAGAAGGACCGACTTGACATTGGTGTTGAAAATCGGAATTTAGTTCTCTACACTGAGTGACATCAGAATATTTCCAAACTGATTTCAGGTTGATGAAGGCGTATCTTGACTTTCCGATCCATGCCAGCCAGCTTTGACATCTTCATCCGTTTCGACTGCCTATGGTTGAAACGATGCTTCCTGGCCAGATAAGTAAAGGAGGTAACCTCTGTTAAATCTCCCCTGTTGATAGTGATAAGTGCTGGACTGTGTAACGCTCTTTCTGCCCTTCATATTGTATTTCTTTATCTTCTTTTTGTGTCTCCCATGTTTTATCACGATTTTGGTTCATGTCCTCTCCCTATGACGCCAAATTTATCTCTCTGTTATTTTTTACGAGTTGATCACGGATTGATATTAGTTAGAGGATCATTGAAAACCAGCACTGGAGTACTGGACAGCTGTTTCATCCTAGTTTAGGAATCATGGGCATTACGCACTGGGGTTCGAAACCAGGACGTTCCAGTTATAAGGCAAGCTCGTATACCATTCAGCCACTGGGACCCGATTCAATGGCTCATGAATTCCAACTTCTACTGATTCGTGATTTAGCGCGACCCCAACAAGTGTCGTCAGTATTTGATATTATTTGTGTACCGATGAGAATACCTCTTTATATACTACTGATAAATCTTATCAGTAGCACACATACACCACATATCGAGAACTTGACTTAAGAGCTAATCACATATGCGCAAAAAAAACCAACGAATGTATAACCTTTTCATTGAATGATTCAACGTGCTTAATCCCACTCAACAAAATAAAATCAAATAAAAAACTTCATTTAATTTTTGTATTGCTGTTTACGTGTGTTCATTAATACTTTGATAAACACTTCCCATAAGAATTAATTTGTAAACAATTCATTCTTTACTTATATGTATGTTTATTAGTTGTCTTATAATTCTTGCATGTCCAAAAGGAGTAACTGAAGAAACTGAAGAAAATAAAATGGGAAAAAGAGAGAGAATAAGGCAGAAGAGGAGAATAGATCTGACTTGACTGCTTCAATGTGATAGCCATCTCTCTCTCTCTCCTCCCTCCCCCCTCTCTCTCTCTGCCCCCCCCTTAACCATCACAACATGGCTTAGATCAATTGAGTATCAATTGACAGTGAGTGTAGTGTTTACAGCAATATATTTTCTTACGAATAGATAGAAAAGCGCAAAGGCGTTATTAATGAGTGAGTACTATTCACTCTCTTTGAACTCCCTTCTGTACGAAAAGAAGAGAAAACACACACAAAGGGTAACTATAAAATGGGTGTGTATCTGTTAGTTTGTTTGTGTGTGTGTGTTTGTGAGAGAGGTGGAGAGAGAAAACGAATAAATTATTTTTTAAGAGGAATGGATTAGTTTCCTAGGCATTTTTTATCATTTCGTTTCAACTTTCATCATACAGTGTGATGTCTCTGTTTTCGACATAGAATTTTGCACCGATATGTGCGGCAGTTCAAGTCGCCACACTCCCTCCATGTAACACACAAAGCAAGAGAAGAAAGTGAAAAGAAATGCATATTAGAGACAGTAAACAGAGGTGTGAGACAAAGGTAGAGTAATAACGAAGAACAAAACAGTTTCATTGGAAATCAGAAGTCACAAGGAGTGGATGCATCTGCGCCAGCCAGCCGTTGAGAACAATGAGTTTGAGCCATGTCACCAATTGTTTCCAACCATTGGATTTTACCGTCCCGAGGACCCCAACCAGCCAGTCAGGAAGTCTACACCTTCCTACGTGACTGGCTTAGACTAACTGTTGTAGATTTCATTGACTGGTGAAGCCATGTTTTGGTTTGACCACCACTAGCTAGCTATTTTCCAGCCTGACCCTATATCAGCTAACATTGCCCGTCACTTGAGGAAGGCGATGACTAGGTGAGACATGCGTAGCACATGTCCTAACCATCTCGGTCGATGTAATTTCACAGTCTCGTCGACTGATTTCCCCTCTCACCTACCTAGCACTCGACGCCTAACCTCAATACTGCTCACCCTATTCTACCACTTCATACGGGAGATAGAACGCAGGCACCTATGATCGAAGATAGCTAATCTTTTCATGTCTTTCCCTCTCAATGGCATGGTCTCACAGCCATAAGAACCTTTTCACTGAACTACGTGAAGGAATAATAAAAAGACAGTTGCAGAGAATAAAATTTTCTTTTCGACGAAGTCACCGTCAACTAGGCGGCTGTACATTCGTGTATTTATACAATAAATGGGTGGGAAAGTTTCAGAATAATTTCTGGTCAAGCGTCAAATTAATGAAATTACAATTGGAAATTAAAATGCCATAATAAACAGGGGCGGGGGACGGATAAAACTCAGACAAAGTAGCATCATAATTATTGAGAAGATTGACAAATTGTGCAATTAGGGGTTAGAAATGTAGAAATAATAAAAATAGGCAGGATGTTTGGATAGAAGATCTAGTGGAATCATAATTGTTTATGCAGTCAGGGATTAAATGTGTAGAAATAATAAAATAACAAAATAGACAGGATGTTTGGATATGAAAATATGGTAGTGTAAATAGTGGAGGGATTAAGAAAAACTTGAAAATAACATGAATAAACAGGAAGTTTGGATAAGAAAGGCAATAGGATAGTCGCTATTAGAAGAATTACCTGTTTTTGAAAGAAGAAAATTATCTTCATTGCAACTGTCTTTTTATTATTCCCTATGATCAAATTAGGAAGGAGTTGATTGTCTTTCTACTTTTCAAACTGATCCACATGAGCTACAAATGTCCTCCATTATAGCTATACGGTTTAGTATACAAGCACATCTAGATACTCTGTGTAAAATAGGACGAAATACGCATCCTGGATTTTATTTACTGTTAATTAACATTGGAGATGTGTCTTTACCAATTTGTTGTAAAGTAGCTTTGAAAGTTACTCTTAAAACACAGAAAAACACTATCAATTAGGGAGTTGATTTTCTTTTTAAATTTGATAGGGCAACTTTTAAGTTCGATCAGGCATCGATATCTGTTAGAAGACTATTGAAAAACCATCAGAGACAAGTGGACAGGCTTTTCATTCTATCTTGGGATTCATTGGGACTACAAACCCATCGGGTTTCGAAACAGATCAAATCCACTAGTGACTGGCTACAGGACAAGCTTACCTGAAGTTCTAGTGAGAAGTTGTGACCACTGGGATCGACCCAGTCGTCAGTGAGGACATTGGTGATAGTAACTAGTGGTGGTCACGTAAAAAATCACGAATTAATAGGAGTTAGAATTCATGAGTTGTCCATTGAGGCATCGAGTCTCAGTTACTGAATGATCTACCAGCTTGCCTTGTGACCAGAATGTCCTCGATTCAAACCTCATAGCGTGTATGCCACCTACCAATGAGTTCCAAACTAGGCCTGACAAAACACCTGGTCATTACTCCCTGTTAGTTTTTCAATGATTATCTAACTAATCCCGCAATCCATGATCAAATTTTGAAATAAATCAGAATCCTTCCTTACAAACAATCTCCTGAAACGTGCAGCTTTTGCCTTTTTTTCTCATCTATCATATTCCAATATGGAGAAGAAAAAGAAACACCTTGTTCTCTTGATATAAGTATAAAACTTCGGCTTTATGGTGGTAGAGTACAACTCCATTATGGATAAGATTTTATTTCGATAAATCACACAGTGTTACACAGTTATATTTACTGATGACCACATTTCGGGCACAAATTGTTGCTCATAATTATAACAAGTCACTCACACAACTTTTTGCTTCACTTATATACATGAGTGGAATTGACGATTAGACATTTGAATGAAATCAATATAGAATAAAGTATATTCAGAAATAATAATATGAGTGTTATCAATCAAATACAATCAGATGGAAAATAAGACGAGTGTTTTTTATTATTATTGTGTGGCGCATCCTTCTTGGTGCCATATTGTACCAAGTTTTAATGCGTTTAAATAAATAAATAAATAAATTTTATAGTCAAAATAAGTAACTTGTTAGAATGTTATGATGTCCTTGAATTGAAATAGAATTTTAAGATTATTTATTATCCTCTTCTGATTTTACTGTCTGGTGGTAATAATATCTTCCATATCTCTGGTATTTGCGTTTATTCATTTCTGTTGCATGTGTTGTGTTGGGTGTAGACTCGATGAACAAGGATTCGGTGGTCAATCTCTTTCTCAACCTACTATATTACTTTTTAGAATTTTGACTGTGTCCCACCCACCGTATTGTGTGGTTGTGTGTTACTGCATGCAGTGCGATTGCTGAGATTTTTTTCTGAATTACTTATCTTCTCAGGGTCAACCATTCTTACTCTAGCTAAATTCTTACGTACCGACCTATGTAGTCGACCTCGCAGTCATTGTAAGGTGTTTTGTAAATTATATTATTTTGTCTAATTGTGTTAACCTACAGGGTCTTTTGACCTACAGAGCTTGTCCCTGATTGAGTGAGTTTGTAGGTATGAATGCCACCACCCTAATTCCTGCTTTATTGAGAATCCTACGTAAGGTCTCATATATCCCTTCCTTATATGGTAAAACTGTGAACGCTTTATATTCTCTGTTATTTATGTCATCATTACTAGTTTCACAATTATTTTTATTTTGCTTTTCCCCTTTTCTGATCTTCCTCCGCCTCTTCTATCTGTTTCATTTCATCGTTTAGGTTTTTAGTTGTACTACTTAGTGCTACTGCTCGGTTTATTAGACACTTAACTAAGTCAGGCTTTACAGACAACGTATGAGATGAATTAAAGTCTAAATATCTATTACCAGAATACGTTGGTTTTTTATAAACACTAATGTGTAGTTTACCTTCTTCTATTCGTTTTATTTTACAATCTAACATCATAGCTAATTCTCCTGATTCATTTTCCGATTCAAATGTGAATTTTATTCCGTCCACTAGTGAGTTTATATGTGTCAAGATGCTAGAGATATGTTCTTTTTTTAACACTGTGAAAGTGTCATCCACATATCTCCACCATATTATCTTTGGAGTAGGATTAAACGTATTAAGAGCCATATTTTCCCTACCAGCTGTCCATAAAGATATCTGCTACAATGATAGGGGATATTGGTGATCCATCGCATTGCTCTATACCTTCTGTTCGTCTAGATATATATTCTGCCCTGGAATTTAAAGATAGTAGACGTGAGGCATAACATTGAATTCCTAAAATAATTTTCTCAACGTCCTGTCATGGACAAATAAAAAAGACTAGTCATATATTATAAATTATAAGATCACTATTGGCTTCTGTGTTTTCATAGGGACAATTTGCAGAAATCTTTTTGTTTTTCTTCTCTTTACATATGACCTCATTACTGTGATTATTATTATTATTTAGCATTAGTGTTAATGTTCTTTATTAGGTGAATAATAATGAAGTTTAACACTAACAATAAGCGAAAGAAAGTAATGCTTAATCTGAACTAACAACTGTTCAATAGAATGAATGTTCAATGTCTAATGGACAAATTAGGAAACATACAAACAAACCAACAGACAAATGAAACAAAAAAGAGTTAAATAAAAAAGGTTAATGAGTACAAAACAAAACAAAAAGGAATTTTGATTTAATTTGTTAAGAGAAGTCATAATTCACTTATTATTATTAAGGTTATTAATTACTTTTAAATATATATACTACTGATTGTGACTGATATAAGTAGTTGGTTACCAATCAATAGCAACACTATACTGCTGGCTGTTTTTTTGTTTGGTTAGAGTCGATCTGATCAACAGTGTTTGCTTTAGGGACACTCAATGTTCATGTTTCTGTTTAATTTTATTATAGGTGTGCCCTAATTGGCTTCAGAGACTTAGGGATTGACTTGTTTCGAGGAAATAGTCTTGTCAGAATATGCTGATGATATATTTTGCCTAGGTAAATACGCTGATAAAATGAAGATTTTATAAACAACTTGAGCAGCTATCTTGAAATGTTTGGCATGCGATTCGCTCTTGCTGTCAAATGTAAGATGATGGTGCAATAGGACTGAACAATATCGATTCCTAGCTTATAGATTAAGGGGGAGTGAAGGGGTAGAGCGTGTTGACCACTTCACTTACCTGAGAAGTTGCATCAGCCGGCCCCGACAGGTTGATCGCTGAGGAAATCTCAGCACACATACAGAAGGTTGGTTTGGAATATGCCAATTGACGCCACATCTGGCTTAGTAGACGTGATATCTTGCTGTTGACCTAAGGGTGGTGTGTGGTTTCCTCCTTCCTCTTATATGGCTGTGAGTGAGACATGGCCATTGAAAGTGGATGGCATGGACAGCCTGGATAGCTATCTTTGATTATAGGTGCCTATTTTCTATCTCCTATGTTAGGTGGTATAATTTGGGGAGTAATGTTGGAGTTGGGCGTTGAATTCTAGGTAACGGGAGGAAATCAATTATTCAGGTTTTGAAGCTACATCGATTGAGCTGGTTAAGAAATGTGTTACGCATGCATTCCTAGCCACCGCCTACTTCTACGAACAATGTTGATTGACTGACATGGGATGGATCAGGTTGGAAAAGAGCCAGTGGTGATCAAATGAAAACATGGAATCACGCCATGAAATCTTTGACAGTGGATTTGGTTCACATAGGGAGGTGTAGACTGCTGTCTATTTGAGGTCCTCAAGAAGATAACCATAGTAATAATAATAATATACTTTATTCCATAAACAGCACTACTTATAATACAGAATGGAATTCTCAGCATTTGTCACAATATCTTGCATCTGATTTACTCAAAATATAAATAAAATTAAAAATTAAAACAAAATTAACCAGAGGAATTTGTTCACATTTACGATATAAAGTCAAAAATATTCGAAGTACGAACTGAGAATATTAAATATAATAATAGTAATAATAATAGTTATTATAACAGTGAGTTTGTTTCAAACGGTATTGTCGATTGAGTTTGGAAATTTTAGCATGTTATAGATTATTGAATCTAATGTTCTGTTGATATAGCAGCATGGTGAGGGGAAAGACAAAACATAACAGTTATAACACAGGTTAAATGATGTTTACACTTATGGCAAAAAAATAAACAAATAAAAATAAATAAAGATGGTAAGAATCAAATGGCTGGAGAATATTATTGATATATGCCTCAAAATCGATCTCAGCGTCACAAGTGCATTCACTCTCTTTGTGGTGATCGATCACATATCAGTTAAACCTTATTACTTTTCTATGTTACAATAATTTCCCTCACCAACACCTCCCCTCCCGACATTTCTGCTTATATTATCGTTCTTTCGTATCTTTACTCTCTGTCTCGCTTTCTCTGTTCTGTCTGCCTTTGTGTGTGCTACATGGAGTGTGACAACTTGAACTGTTGCACTTCTATGCACAAGTTCCATGCTGAAGCCCAGTTAGTCAACAGTTTCATCGATTTGTTTGCACTCAAGGAACTAAATCAGATTTTTTTTATTGATATAAGTATGAAACTTGAGCACTGTTGTGGTAGCGTAATAATTCCATCATGGATAAGATAAAATCTTATTTTGATAAACTGTCACACACTCTTGTTATACAGTAACATTAACTGATGACCAAGTTTCGAGCACAAATTATTGCCACTCATAATCATATCAAGGTACTCACACAACTTTTTTCCTTCATTTATATACATGAGTGGAATTGACTAGATATTTAGATAAAAATTAATATAAGATAATATACATTCAGAAATAATAATATGAGTGTTATTGATCAATTACAATCAGATGGGAAATAAGACGAGTGTTTTTATAGTCAAAATAAGAAACTGGTTAGAATGTGGTGATATGCTTGAACTGAAATAGAATTTTGATATTATTTATTATCCGCCTCTGATTTGAACATATAGAAGAGGCGTTGGTGTTAAATAACTAACCACCCTATAAAATTCATTTGGAAGATCGAAAAAGGCCAAAAGAAAAAGAATTGTGAAACTAGTAGTGATAACATAAATAAGAGAGAATATAAGTCATCTACTGTTTTACCATGTAAGGAGAGGACATCTCAGACCCTCCCCACGTAGGATTCTTAATCAAGCAGGAATTAGGGTGGCATTCAAACCTACAAACTCACTCAGACAGGACAAGCTGTGTAGGATAAAAGACCCGGTAAACCCGATTAAACAAAATAATATAATTTACAAAATACCTTGCAATAACTGCGAGTCAGGCCAACTACATAGGTCAAACTAGTAGGTCGGGGGTAGTAAGATTGTCGGAACATAAGAATTTAGTGGCTAAGGTAGGAATGGTTGACCCCGAAAAGATAAGTAATTTAGAAAAAAGCTCAGTACTGCATTACACTGCATACATTAACACACAACCACACAATAGGGTGTGTGGGACAGAGTCAAAATTCTAAGAAGTAATATAGGTAGGTGGACAGCGAGAGAGATTGATTACTGAATCCTGCCTGGTTCATCGAGTCTACACCCAACACAACTCATGCAACAGAAATGAGTCAATGCAAATACCAGAAATATGGAAGATAATATAACTACCAGTCAAATCAGAGGGGGATAATAAATAATCTTAAAATTCTATTTCAATTCACGTACATCATAACATTCTAACAAGTTACTTATTTTGACTATAAAAACACTCGTCTTATTTCCCACCTGATTGTATTTGATCAATAACACTCACATTATCATTTCTGAACGTACATTATCCCATAGTGATTTTTATTCAAATGTCTAATCATCAATTTCATTCATGTATATAAATGAAGGGAAAAAGTTCTGTGAGTAGTGCCTTGATATGATTATGAGCAATAATTTGTGCTCGAAACGTGGTCATCAGTTAATATTACTGTACAGCAACACTGTGTGATTTATCAAAATAAAATTTTATTTTATCCATAATGGAGTCATGGTTTTTTTTGAAGACTTCCTGAATAAATTTGAAACTTCTCTATTGGCACACCACAAATTGCCTAGTAAATAGACATTGAGGGTTCATTAGATTTCGCGGAAGATATATGCTTGATGCCACACATGCTTGATGACTTACACGCAGGTGAAAACCAACAAAATGGCAGAAGAGACGGGCAGTGAAGACAGGACTGCAGGTGATCATAGAGAAGACGGAGGTGATGAAGACAACCAATACACAGCAGCAACAACAACCAGCACCAATCACCATCAACGGGAGATATTTAACAGAGGTTACCTCTTTCGATTATCTAGAAAGCATGGTTTCAACCACAGGCAGACGGAAAGGTTGAAGATGTCAAAGCCAGCCAGTCAGAATCGGAAAGGCAAGATAAGTCTGCATCAGTCTGAAACCAGTTCGGAAATCTCCTTCACTCAGCTTGTATGAAGAAGAAGATTCGGATTTTCAACACCAATGTCAAGTCGGTCCTTCTATACGGGTCAGGAACTTGGCCAGCGTGTCACGAAAAGGATTTCCAACAGCCTGTTGCAGACTTTCATCAGCAGCTGCACACTTCGCTTGCTCCACACTGAAGATCAAATGGCCAGCTAGCCAGAAGGAATTAGCAACAAGAAAATCTGGCTGAGAATAAACTGACCAAGAGCCGACTGCTCAGCAAATATGTAGGCGAAAATGAAGATGGATCGGGCATACATTGATGGGGCCGCCGAATGACATCGTGCGCAATGCATGTCAGCCCTCGAGTGGAATCTCAATTGGAAGCGACGAGTGGGTCGTCCTAGAGTAAAATCGAGTAGATAGTGTGAAGAAGAGATGAGAGATTATGGAAAATCGTGGACCCAGCAGAAGAGGAGATCAGAAAATAGAAGAAAGTGGAGATGTGTTGTTGAAGTCCTATGTTCCACTCGGAACCCAGGGGAATAATAATATTATAACAGTTCATTCATGTTTTTAAAATCATGTTTTTCAGATCTCCTCGTGGATTGTTTGAATCATAAGGCTACCTGAAGGTTTACCCAATACAATGCATCATATTTTCTGTAATTCTTATCGTGTTTTAACCATTAACTTATATCCTTGAGTTGTAAAATATACTCATACACATTTGAAATTGGCTTTCAAAGTACCGGTGGGTATATTTCCGAGAGACGAAGGAAGAATATCATAAGGGATTGGCCTACGCCATATATCTAGTAGTATTGCATCACACGATATACTATAGATTTCCATTTTATTTATAGAACCTGGAGAGAAAGAAAATATTGTGCAATAAAACACTGTGAAAATTTTGAACATTGTGTGAACTTTTTTTCCAGAAAAATGTTCTTATTATTCTGCAAGCTAATCCATACAGGGTTTATTCCTCTTATTTTGAATGAACACTAGTCAGTAACTAGTGTAATGTGTCTAGTCCTCGAGTGACGGTTAATGTTAGCTGACATAGGGTCAGGTTGGAAAAGAGTTATGCAGTGGTGATCAAACGAAAACATGCCTTCATCAGTCAATGAAATCCACAACAGTTAGTTTAAGCTAGCCAGTCACGTAGGAAGGTGTAGACCTCCTCACTGACTGGTTAGGGTCCTCGTGACGGTAAAAACCAATTAAGGCTGGAGACAAATGGTGATATGGCTCAAAATGGTTCTCAATGATGGTGCAGATGCAACCACTCCTTGTGACTTATAATACCCAATCAAACTATATTGTTCTTCGATATTACTATTCTTTTCGGCTCATGTCTCTGTTTTGAATCTATTTCTACTTTCTTCTCTTGATTTGTGTGCTAATTGAAGTGTGGTGACCCGAACTGCTGCACATAGGTGCAAAGTTCTATGTTCAAACCAGTCAGTCAGTCAGTCACTTTTCTCAAGTAGGAGAAGATGGTTAGCATTTACCCGATTCAGTCTTTGCGATTCATGGCTACGATTCCTCAACCTTTTTCAGAGTATATCAGTATAATCTGTCTGTTGTCCATTATTTCTTTCAATTCTTTATAATGTTGCTTGGTTAGTATAGTCCCTCCGTTCGGTTTGGTATTTATAAACATGTGACAGCTGTCAAGGCATGATAATTTGAACTGTCGTTGATCCTCTTCAGATGTTGTTATTAGCTTAAAAGTCTGACTTGTCAGGCTATCGAACAGAATCCGCGATTGACGCTTCGGGATGGTTTTGTTCAGAATTTCAAAACTAGAGATGGTGGCTCTAGTTGAGTTATTGACAGCTTGATATTTGAAAACTTGAATATATATTTTTCTGGACTGCTTGGCAATCAGCGTGCACCACTACTAGTCATCTTCCGTATGACCCAATGGAAATCTTTAATAGTCGAGCGTTGGTTTGCAGGGATTCGATTTCATTGGTTACAGAATTTCATCATGAGCTGACATCGGTTAGAGAAACATTGAAAAATCTGGGAGTACTAAACAGCCAGCTGTTTCGTTCTAGTTTTAGACACTTCGTCAGTATTCACCCACACTGTAGGGTTCGAATCCAGGGCCTTCTGGCTACAAAGGCGAGCTCATAAACCATGAGACTACTGGGATCGTATCCAATGACCAATCCATGAATTTCAACTTCTACAAATCCACTAGCCATTGTCATCACTGGAGATTTCTTTGTTATCTCATGCAACCTGCTGTACCTCACTGGTCATCACTTCTCACTAGAACCCAGGTTACTACCTACCTGATGACACATACTTACCGATGACAGTGCCTGGTGGTCACTCTAGATTGTAAACTGGCAGAAACTGGAATCCACCTGTCGATGGGTCAGGTCCCAGTGGCTTAATGGTCTACGAGCTCGCCTTGTGACCGAAGAGCCTTGGTTTCGAATCCCGACGGGTGCATAGTATTGAGGAGTCCAAAATTGGGCCGAAACAGTTGTCTAGTATTCCCAGCTTGCTTTTAAATGGTTCTCTAACTAATGTTAGCTCATGATGAAATTCTCTAAATAAATATTTACATTGCCTAAATATTTAAGTGTCTTGAAACCACTGAACGATGGATAACTATCCTAGTTTACTACTCTTTAGGAATACGTACCGATGACCTCACTGGGGATTCAACCTAAGTCCTTAAGGTGACTATTCCGACCGAAAGCTGCTACCTTGACGTGGTGGTCGGGCTTGAACACTGCAATGACCCAACATGCTATACTGGCTGAGACTTAATTTCCTGTAGGTCCTACCATGCCACAAAGGTTGTTTGGATAGAGGTTAGACTAAAAGCAGCTACCCAATCCAATATTATGATTCAAACAAATTCACAAAATATCATGCTGGATCGGTCGGGGCCCGGATTAACAACGACCGCGCTTCCTGCTGCCTTGTCACAGGGAAGAAGTGATAAATATGCTACTGAGACACACCAAATAAAAAAGAACAAACAAAAACAGGCCGCGTGTGACCGGCCTCAAGCAGTTGTCCCCTGGGCTCTGCGGTCACGCAACCAACTTCCATGGTGTGGGCAGCCGGGAAGTAACAATTGCCCTCACAGTCCGAAGTGCACACGAAACCTCTCTAATCCTCATTCATCTTTGTCTTCATCTTCATCTCTATTATCTTACCTTCCTTCTACTAATGCAACTCCTCTACTTGATGGCTCTTCACTTCCTCTTCACTCTGTGTGTACTGATAACGATGGAAGCCGACCAACCGAGGACAGAATACAATGGCTCAGGAATTCCCAATAAGCAAACCATTGAATTTTTAATTATTAGGCATAAAGGTTTTTTTAACAATTACTTTTTTTTCTTTTCTATTTGCATATAAAATGAAAAATGGTGTAAATTTAATTTTCATTGTCTTGTCTGTATGTATGTACCTGTGGGTATTTGTAAGTAGTATAGTGTGGGTCTACCACTAGTACAGGGGAAAGATTTTCTCCTTTTCTCTTTAAGTGAATCTTTTCCCCCGGACTATACATTTAATTCCCTGTATTGTTTTTTTCAATTATTTCTCATCTGAAGTGATTTTCTCGTCGTGAATCGTGACTAAGTTCGAAAAATTGTATAGTTGATTACGTGGCATTTCTTTTGATGTGGGGTTAGCTTCTTTCTGAGTTGGATGAGTGGCTTGGTAGTTGGTTTAATTGTGAAGCTTCCACTGTCCTTCGTCTAGGCCACAAAGTTTTCATATTCAAGGTGAATGTTCTCATAAGCTGACATCATTAAGAGGGATTTTGAAAAATTGGAGAAACTGAACAACTGCAGCATTTCAGTTCCCGATAGCTCATTAGCAGTTCTCATCTACGAACCTATGTGAAGCCTAGTTCAAAATGATCACAAATAGATTCCAATTTTCAACACTGTTATCAAGGCGGTTTTTCTGTATGGGTTGGACAATTGGCACGAGTCTCACGGAAAACATTTCCGACAGGCTTGACAATTTTTTCAACTTGTATGTGGGTTGAACCATACACTGGTGGTGAGACAGTTGAATTATATCGCGCATTGGGCCATTGAATAGAACCTGCGTGGGAGATAATGAGTTGGGTGTAGGTGTGCGGATGACATGGAGGAGATCATATTACGGGGAGATGAGAGCATATGCGCAATCATGGTGCCACTTGAAGAACACTGTGGAGAACAAGATGAGTTTGAGATGTGCTGTTGAAATGCTATGTTCCACTTGGAACCTTAGAAAAAACATAATAATAATAATACCAGTGATTTAAATGTTCAAAATAAAATGGTCCATAGTTTCCCAACTTATCAGAATTCAGTATGCAGCCCCATTGCCATGTAATGTCTTCTTAGTATATCTATCCTCATACATGACCCATTACCTTTTCCATCAGTCAAAACTGTCTGTCTGTTTTTGACATAGAACTTTGCACATATGTGTGGCAGTTCAATTCGCCACACTCCATGAAGCACACGAAGCAAGAGAAGAAAGTAGAAGAAATACATAATAGAAACAGTAAACGGGGATATAAGGCAAAGGTATAGTAATAACGAAGAACAAAACAGTATCATTGAGTATTATAAGTCACAAGGAGTGGATGCATCTGCTCCAGCCATTGACAACGATTTTGAGCCATATCAGCAATTGTTTCCAACCATTGATTTCTACCGTCCCAAGGACCCCAACCAGTCAGTGAGGAAGTCTACACCTTCCTACGTGACTGGCTTAAACTAACTGTTGTGGATTTGATCGACTGGTGCCATGTTTTGGTTTGACCGCCGCTAGCTCTTTTCCAGCCTGACCCTATGTCAGCTAACATTGCCCATTGTTGAGGAAGGCGATCGATGGCTAGGAATGCATGCGTAGCACATATCCTAACCATCTCAGTCGATGTAATTTCACAGTCTCGTCGACTGATTTCCCCGCCATAGCTAGCACTCGACGCCTAACCTAAATATTACTCACCTTATCATACCACTTCACACGGGAGATAGAACGCAGACATCTATGATCGGAGACAGCTAATCTTTTCATGTCTTCCACTTTCAATGGCCAGGTCTTACAGTCATAAAGGAGGACGGAGCGGACTGACGAGCAGTACACACGCCCTTTGGTCGATAGTCGGATATCATATCTACGCTAGAGACGGCGTAAATTGGCATATGCGAAACAAGCCCTCTGTATCCGTGCTGAGATTTCGTCAGAGATCAACCTGTTGGGGCTGATGGTACTACCCAGTCACAACTACTTATCAGAACATAGTGTTACTTACAAATAACCTAGTCACTGAATAAAAATCTGGGATCCACTGTCTGATAGAGAGCCATGGTAGTTGGAAATTGAAACGGAATTTCAATCCAGAACCCTGTGATATTTTGTCTGCTTCTACTTGATGTCATTTTAGTGATAAAATTGAACTTGAAGTAAATCAGATTTTTCTGTTAGATGCTTGGAAGCAGTTGGTAGAAAGCCCTTGAATCTAGGTTTCGTATTTAATTGAATTTTAGATTTTCCCATCGGTTGATTGGATTCCACTGCTAGTCACCATCCACCAATTAATTTCTAGGTTTCGTATTTGTTGGCTGGCAATTATCAGCAGTCTTGGAAGAACTCATGTGCCGTTTGGGATTCGAACCCTTATCGCCAAGTGTTGCAGTCAGAGGCATTACCACTGCTTTATTTAGGCGCACAACTGTTCCCCTATAAGACTATAATGTGTGCTTTCATTGGACACTAGCCACCTAGCATAATGGCCACACTGCAAAGTTTGAGTGCTGGAATTCAGTCTGCACCGAACGAAGAACTAGACGTATTGCATTAGTAACTACCTAGTGTCCAATGAGAATAAATTATATTTCCATAACCTTCAGATTTCATATTGTTGGACTGCTTGATGATAATTTGTATCCAAAAATTCTGTTTACTAAATAGATTAGCAGTGGTAGGGATTACAGGTTTTCTATATTAATATAGGTATCATCAGTGTATATATTTCAACTGCTTGTATTAGTTTTGCTGATATAGTACTCATGAATCAATGAATTCCAACCTGTTGACAGAATATCCAACAATTTAATGATATTAGAGGCAATCGGTGGGAAGCCTTTGACGTAGGTTTCGTGCTAGTTGGCGCTCACCAGTCAGCATAGTGTATCTGCAACCCTGAAGGAACAACTCGTGTCCCTTCTGAGATTCAAAGGCGTGTCACCCAGTGTTGCAGTCGGAGACGTCACCACTGAGCTATTCAGGCTCGCAGTTGACCTCCTGTAGGACTGTAGTGGGTACTTTGATTGGACACTAACTAGTGTCATGCGTCTAGTCCTTTTATTGCTGCAGAGTAAATTCCATCGGTCAAGTTTGCAATCTCGCCATCATGCCACTAGGTGGCTCGCCATCACTGTACACTCAGAAATGATGGTTGGAGGCAGTCGTATAGGAGGTCAATCGCCAGCTCGAATAGCTCAGTGGTAACGTTTCGGACTGCACCACTGGGTCATCGAGGTTCGAATCTTAGCAGGTACATAAGTTCCTCAAAGACTGCAAACACACCTTGTTGATGATTGGTGAGTGGCAACAACCTAGAAACCTCGGTCAGTTAGGCCTTCTTGCCTGTTGCCTTCAACCATATAATAACAACTATTCTGAGTGTAACGTGATGGCGAGCCACCTAGTGGCATGGTGCCAGATTGGAAACTGGACTTATGGAATTCAGTAAACAAAATGCAGTAAACAAAAGGATTAGACAAATGACACTAGTTGGTGACTAGTGTCCAATCAAAAATTATTCTTAAATCGTTGCAAATACTTTTGTGGTAAAATATTTAGGTATTGAATCAACTTTGTTCTCCTCTGATAATGAAATTTATCGAACTGGCCATTCCACCTCACAATTTGAGCATTAATTATCCCTAAGTAATTTTTTACATTGTTTATTGTCCTAAATAATGATAATAATGAATGCATTTTAATGAAGTCAAACGAAAAATAAATTAAAAGACAATTAAATCAATTCGAGTGGAAAAATGCATTAAATTTCAAAAGGAAATAAGGAGAATCTTTAGCATTGTACTAATGTAGAACAGTTAGTGATGACTATTATTAAGTGATCAAGAAGAAATTGGAATCCACAGTCGGGCGGTTTGTTTAAATGACTGGGCTTCTTGAATTTCCAACTGAACACAATGCCGCAATCAGAGACGTTACCACTGAGATATCAGCGCTTCCAACTGACCTCCTGTAGGAGTGTATTGGATACTGTGATTGGGTGGACAACATTTAGTAACTAGTATCAAGATGTCTAGTCTTTTGTTTGGCGCAGAATGAATTCTATCAGTCATGGGTTCGAATCTCAGGAGGGACATCAATACTTTCAAGATTCCATATATGTCTTGCTGACTGCTGAGTGCCAACAAGCCCGAATTAGGTTGGTGGCATTCAAACCTACAAACTCAGGAAGGAAGGACAAGCTCTGTAGGCTAATAGACCCGGAGGACCCAATTAAACAAAAAAAAAAAGATTTACAAAATACCTTGCAATGACTGTGAGGTCAACTATATAGGTCAAACTAGTAGATCGGGGGTAATCAGATTGTCGGAACATAAGAATTTAGTGGCTAAGGTAAGAATGGTTGACCCCGAGAAGATGAGTAATTTAGAGAAAAACTCAGCAGTCACATTGCATGCATTAACACACAACCACACAATGAGGTGGGTGGGACACAGTCAAAATTCTAAGAAGTAATCTATGTAGGTGGAGAGAGATTGATTACTGAATCCTGGCTGGTTCATTGAGTCTACACCTAACACATGCAACAGAAATGACTCAATGGAAATACCAGAGATATGGAAGATATTATTACCACCAGTCAGTCAAATCAGAGGAGGATAATAAATAATCTTAAAATTCTATTTCAATTGAAGCACATCATAACATTCTAACAAGTTACTCACTTATTATGACTACAAAAACACTCGTCTTATTTCCTATCTGATTGTATTTGATTGGTGACACTCATATTATTATTTCTGAATGTACACTATCCGATATTGATTTTCTATTGAAATATCTAGTCACTTCCACACATGTATGTAAATGAAGGAAAAAGTTGTGTGAGTACCTTTATGTGATTATGAGTGGCACTAATTTGTGCTCGAAACATGGTCATCAGTGAATATTACTGTATAACAACACAGTGTGCCCAAGTTTTATACTAATACCGATGTGCATTTCTTGAGGACGAAGGAAAAGTATCATAAAGGATTGGCCTATGCTTCACATCGAATAATATTGCATCACTTGAATATCTTAGATGAATGGAAAATATAATACAATGAAATTCACTGAGAATTTTGCATGTTGTATAAACGTTTTATCCGCAATAACACTGTTATTATTAATGCTCACATACAATAACTACTTGTCTAATGTCACTCGACAATGATTGTTTCGTCTTAGTTTGTAACTCTTCAACAACAAACCACCAATAATATATGTGTAAAACTTGGACAGCACTGTGGTAGTAAGTAATTCCATATTAGTTTGTTTATTAGATATTTATTACACACAGTGAGTGAAACAGTATTGCTATTTACTGGATGACACAGTTTCGAACACAATTTATTACTGTTCATAATCATATCATCAATTATAATCACACGACTTTGTAACTTGAGTTTTTATGGTTTTCTTTGTTCTCTCCTATTTGTCGTCATTGGGATGGTAGAATTTTCTAGATGTCCGGATGGACATGTGTTGAATCATTCCTATTGCATGTATTTACAGTTGATTCGATACATGTAATAGGAATGATTCAACACCTGTCCACGCGGACATTTGGAAAATTCTACTACCCCTACGACGGCGAATAGGAGAGAACAAAGGAAACTATCAAACTCAAGTTTCAAAGTCGTGTGATTATAATTGATGAAATGATTATGAACAATGAATAAATTGTGTTCGAAACTGTGTCATCCAGTAATTAGCAATACTGTTTCACTCACTGTGTGTGTGATATATCTAATAAACAAACTAATGTGGAATCTCTGAACTAAGTGTTATATAATTTTTTTAAAATGTATACACCGATGACGAACTAAGCACCAGCTGATTGAAACAGTCATTCTATCGCTAGTCTTCAACTACTTATATCAGTCAATAGTAATATATATATTGCATATATCAGTGTTGTACTCTTGTTGTTTATTGCATAATCAAACTGTATTTATGCTAATACTATAAAGATAGAATATATATATATATGCGTATAGCACTGAACTGGCAAGTGTTCACTAAACACAATTATGCATTCTGACAATTGTTTTTGGTAATTTTATTCAATAATTTATAATTTATATTTTTATGCATATAATTCATGCATAAATTCACTTCTCTATGATTAGCCAATTGTCAGTTCTAACTGAAATATTACTCTCTCTCACTCTTTTCTTTGTAAATTTATTCTTGCATTTACACTAATCCTACTGATTGTAGTGATTGCGGTGAAATCATGAATTAGTAGGATGCGAAAAAGGCGTAAACAGCATAGAAGAAGAAAATTTTCCCTTTTCGACGATTCATTTTCATAAGCTGCGCCTGTACAATCGTAATTATATTTCTATAGTTTGTTTGGTTTGTAAGGGTTAGTTTTGTTTATCTTTTACGAGTTGATCACGGATTGATATCAGTTAGAGAATCATTGAAAACCAGCGACCAGGGAGTACTGGACAGCTGTTTCATCCTAGTTGAGGAATCAGCGGCAGTACGCACCCACCACAGTGGGGTTCGAACCCAGGACCTTCCGGTTACAAGGCAAGCTAGCAAGTATACCATTCAGCCACTGGGAACCGATTCAATGGCTCATGAATTGAAACTTTTACGAGCTTACCTTTTAACCGGAAGGTTCTAGATTCGAAACCTTGCAGTGGGTGCGTACTGCCGATGATTCCCAAGCACTAGGATGAAACAGCAGCTGTTCAGTACTCCAGTGCTGGTTTTCAATGGTTCCCTAACTGATATCAATCCGTGATCAACTCGTAAAAGCAAAACTAACCCTTACAAACCAAACTATAGAAAATTAATATGATGCTCGCTAGTGACTTGCTACAGGATGGAGTTTCCTGGAGTTCTAGTGAGAAGTCGTGACCAGTGAGGTCCATCCAGATGTCACGTGTGAGGATGGATGTCCCACCGACGACATTGGTTGGGGTCGTGCTAAATCACGAATTGGTAGAAGTTAGAATTCATGCGCTGGCCATTGAATCGGGTTGAGTCCCAGTGGCTGAATGGTATACGAGTTTGCTTGCCTTGTAACCGGAATGTCCTGGATTTGGACCCTGGCAGTGGGTGCGTACTGCCGATGATTCTCAAAGGACTGGGATGAAACAGCTGTTCAGTACTCCTTGGACAACTAATCAGATACTGGTAAACTTTGTCCTCGGGAAATGTATTACATAATGTAAGGTGTAACTTAGAAGGGATGACTAATTGTCAGTTAGAAAAGAGGCAGAAGTTGGCATGACGTAATAAGTGTGAGTTCATGACTAATCAATAAGCTGGTGTAGAATGGACAGGAATTAATGGAAAAACGATAAAATGTTTTTACATAAAATCTGTATGAAATCTCGGTGTTATTAACAAACATTAATAGAGTGATAATAAAATATGTATATTGGGAATAATAATGATAATAAAGTAATAGTAGTAATAACAATAATAATAGTAAACTTACATAATAAAAGAAAAAAGAAAAATTATAGTAAGAACTTTACTCTGGCCTCAGTAGGGTGAGTGAACATGTATATAGCGTTTTTGAATGCAGAAGTTCGGTTTCAGATCCCGAGGACAAAGTTTATCAGTATCTCATTGGTTTAAAAATTTCTTTGTTAAATATATAAATACGATTGTACATCAGCTTATGAAAATGAATCGTCGAAAAGGGAAAATTTTCTTCTATGCTGTTTCGCCTTTTTCTTATGACTCAATATGGGAATTAGTAGGAGTTAGAATTCATGGAGTGACTTCGGGCTGGTCCCGTCGCAGTATCTGAACAGTCTACGAGATAGCCTTGTAACTGGGAGGTCGTGGGTTTGAACCTCACTGTGTAGCTGAGTACTGCCGATGAGTCCCAAGCACTAGGATGAAACAGCTGTCCAGTACTCCTTGATGTGGTATTCAATGGTTCTCCGAATGATATCGGTGAATGATAAAACTTTAAAATTTTATTTATTTCAACCGAGAGAAGCTTGAGTATATTCACGGATTATTTAGCCCTCCTCTTTCTCTCATATTAGATAAGTTAATAACTGTGGATGGCGTTTCATGCACAAATTACTACTGCTCATAATCATATAAATTGAGGCACACGGGTTTATAATTTGCCTCTTATATATGTTTTCTCTCTTTCGTCTCTCCAACTTCCCTTTGTTGTTTATTGCCACTTTCCATATCTCCGGTATAGACAGGCGTTGCGTCATTTCGACTGGACATGCGCGGTGTTGAATCAATAAATTGAGATGAACCTTATTCTCTCTCCTCCTGACTATATTACTGTTAAATACTGTCACCACTCTCCCACTCACCCTTTTTTGTGATTGCATGTAAGTGAATACAATGCAATGACTGAGCATTTTCCTTAGATTATTTAACTCAGAAGCGTCAATCATTCTAGGTGTGACTAAAGTTTTATGTTCCCATAATCTACTTCACCCCGATCTACTAGTTTGACGGCGTATGTAATTGACCTCACAGTCATCACATCGTATTTGGTAAATTTAATTGGGTCAGTAGGGTCCTTTAACCTACAGAGTCTGTCCTTGAGTGAGTTTGTAGGTTTGAATGCCACCCTAATTCCTGCTTTATTAAGAATCCTACGTAGGGTCTCAGATGTCCCCTCCTTATATGGTATTACAGCGGATGACTTATATTCCCTCTGATTTATGTTATCCTTACTAGTTCCACAATTATTTTTCTTTTGTTTTTGGCTTTTAGTTATCCTTCTAATGAATTTTATAGGACAGTTATTCAACGCTTCTTCTATCTGTTTTATTTCGTCGTTTAGGTCTTTTTTTGTGCTACTTAGTGCTATGGCTCGGTTTGTTAGACATTTAACTAAGCCTGCCTTGACAGTTAACCGATGAGACGAATTAAAATCTAGATATCTATTAGAATGCGTTGGTTTTCTATAAACACTAGTGTGAAGTTTACCTTCTATTCTTTTTATTTCACAATCTAACATAGCTAATTCTCCTTGTTCAGCTTCCGATTCAAATGTGAATTTTATTCCTTCTACTTGTGAGTTTATGTGTTAAGAAGCTAGAGATATGTTCTGTTTTTAACACTGTGAAAGTGTCATCCACATATCTCCACCATATTTTTGGAGTAGGATTAAGTAAATGCATTAAGAGCCACATTTTCTTAGCTGTCCATAAAGTTGTCTGCTATGATAAGGGATATTGGTGATCCCATTGCTACACTTTCAGTTTGTCTATATATTTTGCCTTGGAAACTAAAGATAGTAGATGTGAGGCATAGCTGAATCCCTAAAATAATTTCTTCAATGGACAGCTTTGTCCTATGATTGAGTTCAGTATCCGCAGTTAGTTCTTTTTTAACTGCTTCTAAGGCCATATTGATTGGTATATTAGTGTAAAGACTAGTTATATCAAAACTAACCATTGTTTCATCATTCCCTAGTTGAATGTCATTTAGTTTATTTTTCATCTCATATGAATTAGTTAGTCTAGAATTTGAACGATTTCTAATGGAGTATAATATTAGAGCTAAGTGTTTTGATAATTCATAAGTAGGAGTATTACTAAAATCTACTATTGGTCGTATGGGGTAACTTGGCTTATTTATTTTAATAGTACCATATATTCATTCTACTAGCGTTATTAGTTTTAGACATTAAATAAAACCATTTAGACTCACCCAGAGACGGCTTCATTCAGCGTATTAGTTGTGCTGTAGATTTCTTAACCTTATTCATTACTGTATCTACAGGCTTCTTAATTTCCTCATATGAACCCGTTTGAATATGTTCAATAACTTTTTTGATATAGTCAGATTTATTCAAAACTACGGTGGCGTTTCCTTTATCAGCTTTTGCAATGACAATATTTTTATCCTGTTTTAGACTAATTAAAGCTTCTCTTTCCGATTTTGTTAAGTTTGATTTTACCTTCTTTTGATTTTTTAAGGTTAATGCACATTGTGCTCGAACCTCTTCTGCTGTTGTTTTATCTATTGAACCTAGTGCTACTTCTATGTTAGGAATGACATCATATGGTTTTAATTTATTAACTGTTACTTTGAAATTTAGTCCTTTCTCCAGTACTTTTATCTCACTAGAGCTTAGTTCCCTTGATGAGAGGTTGACCACCCATTTTGTTCTGTCGATAGAGGACAGAACACATTTGGTAAATTATATTACTTTTCTGAATTGGATCTGTCGGATGGTTTCTTGGGCTGACAGAGTTTATGTCTGAATGAGGTGGTTGGTTGGTTTAAATGCCACTCCGACTAATTCCAGCCTCATTGAGAATTCTATGTAAGGCTTCTGATATTCCCTCTTTATACGGCAGTACTACAGACGCTTTGAATTCCATATTATTTTCGTTATTCTCGCCATTTTCATCACTATTCTTATTTTTTCTATGAGTCTTCATATTTTTTTTTGGATAAATCCTGTTGGGCAGTATGTTATTTACTAGTAATATTTGTTGGTATTAGATGGTTGGAGGCAATCGGCCACAGGAAGCCTTGGACCTAGGTTTCGTGTTAGTTGGCACTCATCAGCAAGGCGTATCTGCAACCTTGAAGGAACTGATGTCCCTTCTTCTGAGATTCGAACCCGCGTCACCCAGTTCTGCAGTCAGAGACGTCACCACTGAGCTATTCAGGCTCGCGATTCAAGGTTGCAGATACGCCTTGCTGATGAGCGCCAACTAGCACGAAACCTATGTCTAAGGCGTCCTGCCGATTACCTCCAACCATCTAATACCAACAATTCACGGTGCACCGTAATGGCGAGTCACCTAGCATGGTGGCCACATTGCAAACATGACTGATAGAATTCAGTCTGCAGCGAAGATAGGACTAGACACATTACACTAGTTACTGACTAGTGTGCAATCAAGAATACTAGTAATATTTTATTTATTTGTTTGATTTCAGTTTTTAAATTCTTTTGACTTAGTAGTTAGACTGTGCGTCGGTGGTACAGTGGTAGGATGATCGCCAACCACGCCCCATGTGGTCCGGGGTGTGATCCCCGACCGATGCACTCCTTTACCTCGCTTAGCCAGTGATAAGACTGGTGAAGAGGGGAGGTTGGGCATGAGGCTGGCTAGCAACCTCATCCCGTAAAAATAAATACCACCACTGCTACCGAAACTTCAAGCCTCTAGCTTGAAGTCGCCCTATGTTCCACTGGGAGCATAAAGGAATAAAAAAACAAACTAGTTGGACTCCTGGCTCGAGACAACGGCGATACGGCTGAAAATTACCAGAAGTATCCACTCTTTGTGATTTGTAATACCCAGTAAAACTCTGTTGTTCTTCCATATTTTTTTACTATTCGTCTTCCCTCACTCACACTTCGGTTTATTATATTCCTAAGTAAAAACACAGTTTTTTTGTTCATCGAAGAAATTTCTTTTCAACGACTTCATTTTCAAGCTGTACAGTGGTATTTATATTACAGAAAAAAGGTTATTAAGTGGCACTAAATAATTGCTCAGTCAATATACATATATGTGATAAGAATAACGATAATTAAAATGTTATAAGGGGTAGAGTTGAAGTGGATAAATTACAAAATTATTAAAGGTTGTTTTATAAGTGAATTGAAATCAAAAATGTTTTAAAAATGTCAAGTGTTGTCTAAAGATTTTAAAAAATTAGGAGTACGATTACGATAAGAAAAAGAAATTTCTTCGCTGAACAAAAAAAAAACTGTGTTTTTACTTATGAATAAATGGGTATTATATTCCTCTCTTTTGAATCTTTCTTTACTCTGTTCTGTTGCTTTGTTTGCTGCATGGAGGAAGTGTGGCAACTTGAACTGCTGCACATCGGTGGAGAGTTCTACGTTGAAACCAGTCAGCCAGTCAGTCATTTGCAAATTAATTTAAATAAATAATACTCTTAATATATTCAATTAGGAACCAATAAAACACTGACGCTTGCTGTTTAGTTCACCATGATCTAGTTAATTAATAAACACTTTTTATTGATTATTTGTATGAACTGTACCGTTTTTTATAGTTATATTTGTCACGTGTATGGAGCACACACATGCGATTTAAATACAAGTGGGAATGTTAGGAAATTTGTCTCATCGGCATAAGTCCTACGCTTACGCACAATCTATCTTGGGTTTCATACATTTATTCCCCTTAATGAATTTGAACAAAGCAAGAACTACAGTTTTAGCAGAATAAAATGGTACCATCATTGTTTATTTCGTTGCCTTCTCGTCAGCTGCTTACAGGGCAAAGACATTATTAAATGTATCTACAAAAACAATTTTAACATACTTGCACAGAGTTCATTCTTAAACAAAAATCAATCGATCAATATACGCATACACTAATAATATATACACATGTATATATGCAATATTAAACACTATTCCGAAAAATAATAATCATACACAATGGAAACTTTTCAGCATCTCCCATTCGGATGAAAAATATCCAGTTACCAGGGCAAAGAAAGACTGATAACCGCTTCTTTCTGAACGCATAAGTCAGGTTTCAGGCGCTTGATGGAAATGGCTTCAGCAAACTTAAGGAGAATTGGGCTCTTTTGCGTATTGATAATTTTGAATGACATTTCGACATCCACCTCATGACCCGTGTCGAGGAGATGCCTGGCGATGGCACTGTTTAAAGCATTTGTTCCCTTTAGACATAAGCTTTTTGGTACATGTTCAGAAAATCGTAGGTATGCCCTTCTTTCTGTCCTTCCAATGTAACTGCTCCCGCAGATACATGTAAATTTGTATATACAGTTGGAGTTGTTAACATGAGAAGGATATCTATCGATTTTTGATTGCATCAAATAGAAAGTTGTTCGATATCTTGGGTTTGAATCCCCCTTTGCCCTCCTCTACACATAGATAACAGTAAGTTCGCCTTTTCGACTAGTACATGAATTCTAACTGGTTAACTTTGATCCACTTGCCATTGAGTTGCTCTAAATTTTCTTTCTGGACATTTAAAAAAAATTATTATTCAGGAAATAAGAATTCCTAAAATTCTTGTACGTGACTTCATTACTCTTTAACTTTTATTGCACATTGGAAAATATTTTAAATCAATATCACTGCACCTACAGAAATCTATTTGGTTAAAGGCTATAGAATTATTCTTTATGTTGCATCAATCTTCTTAGGAAAGATTTTTAGTTGAGGTGTATGTAAGTATTTAGTGCTGTACTTTGTGTTTTTGTTTACCTGAATGGTTTCACTATGCTTCTAGACAGCATTGTCAAAGATACAAACTCAAATTACAGAGCTGAAAATGTTGTCTACAAGTAGAGCAATGTAATCTTTCATAAATTAATCACCCAAGCAGCTCAGAGATCATGAAAGCAGTTTTTAGGCCGAACTTTATAGGTTTCCAAGGCCTACTGTAATGCGTTTCTGTTATGTAGCTGTCTTATGTCTAGTTTCTTATTGACAAGTCGATTGAGGCCTCAGATTGCACCGAACATTAAACAAAATACGTCTTTAAAATTGACAGTAGGCTACTTTAAACCTATGATCAGTCGAGACCGTGACTCACTGGCTTGAACCCTTGACGTTCAGTTAGTGGGTCTCAGGTTCGAATCTCGCTCCACCTAATTTAGCGAATTGAAAAGTTGGGTACCATTAGCAGCGCTTACATACAATAGGTGTGGCTGACAGCTTGGTACAAGCAAAGCCTATCCTTACAACTGATACAATGGTCATATTCTCAAATAATAAGACAGTTACAGCGAAGAAAATTTTCTTCTCGACGAAGTTACCGTCAACGAGGAGGCTGTACATTCGTGTATTTAAAATAAATGAGCGGGAAAGTTCCAGAATAATTTTCGGTCAAGGGTCAAATTAATAAAATTACAATTAGGAATTAAAATGCCATAATAGACAGGGGCGGCGGACGGATAAAGCTCAGACAAAGTAGCATCATAATTATTGAGAAGATTGACATATTGTGCAATTGGGGGTTAGTAATGTAGAAATAACAAAAATAGACAGGATGTTTGTATAGAAAATCTACTGGGATCTTAGCTAATGTTAGGAATTGTTTATGCAATTAGGGATTAAATATGTAGAAATAAAAAAATAACAAACTAGACAGGAAGTTCGGAAATGAAAATATGGTAGGATTAGGCAAAACTTGAAATAACATGAATAAACAGGAATTGTGGATAAGAAAGTCAATGGGATAGTCACTATTGAAAGAATTACCGGTGTTATGATGGCCACGGCATGGACAAGGATTGGGCGTATTTCTTTTGAATACATAGCGTGGGTTTCAGCTTTTGGATAGCTTCTGCCTCGGCTATGCCCAGATGTCTTAATTTTACTCCCTTTCATGATGATGATGATGATTTCGTCGAAAAGAAAATTTTCTTCGCTGCAACTGTCTTTTTATTCCCTATGATCAAATATGTATATTCTCAAATAAAAAATGAAGTTGCTGCATGTTTATTTTAAACTAAATTTTGTACTCAAGAAATTTAATTTGGTGGTTTAGTGGTATACTCCTCGTTAACTACGCACGTGGTCCGAGGTTCGATTACCCCCCCCCCCCAACCTCTACCTAAAACTTACATAGCCTACTAGCTGCCAGTAAGTTTAGTAGTAAAAAGGGAAGGTTTGTGTTATGATGCTAGATCTTTTGTCACGAGGTCACTGCTTAACTACTGACCAGTGCCCATTTAACTGGTAAAGCAGAACACGCGAGAATCAACTGTAAAACCAGGTTCATTTATTATGGCAAAAGTGACTGTATTTATACAGAAAATAAGGTCGACTGGAAATCAACCAATCCGGTTGAGAGTTTGAATTGTGCAAGCGTCCAATCAGAAGCAAGAACAATTGCATGTCAGCGACTTGTTAATAATGCGATAATAACTTGACTGAGACATGATAATGACCTGATAATTGCATGTGTTTTGCCTCTTCCTAACAGTTTGGGTGTGAGAATAGTGATGC